>PVHP010040780.1:0-15790 GCA_004024765.1 Zapus hudsonius | reverse complement strand
AAAGAAAAGGGTAGAATGGAGAAAGAAGGGAAGGAAAAGCAATAAAAACTATTTTATTTCTTGGCTATGCTTCATATTCTGGGATGTTGAAGCCTTTCACATCAAACCCACATCTTGGTACCACGAAAATAGGCTGTCCAATCTTGCTAATGGAACCTTTATTTACTTTCTCATATGCCTCCTTTTTTAGATGCCAATATTCTGTCAGACTTTAATTTCTTCTTAGTACGTTACTCTTCAAAGCTGTCGTTTCTCAAAGTTTTCTGAACATCTATTGTTATGATTGGATCATCTAATTTCTAAGCTATGCACACCTCTTCAGTTTGCCAGTTTGAATTGTTTTAAGGAAAATAATTGTGATTGAACTTCAACAAAGCACATTTGCTTTTAAATGAACAATCTTGGTGTTTATACCTGGCATTTTCCCTCTGTGCTTCTGGAAAGACAGTTAATATTGTAAAGGATATTTTCCATACGCATGAACACTTGATAAAAACAAATAACCTGGACAATTTTCAACCATTTGCAAGACTCTGAGTTTAGTCATAATTTTTCCTCAGTAAAAACAAACTGTAGGAATTATCCAAACAAGCCTCAGTTTCAAGTAATTTGCTGGAAAATGCATTTTCTATATTGTTGACAGAGGCTTTTCAGAATATGCAGCAATTACTTAAGATAAATCAATAATAAACTATGGATGAATCAGTTTGATGTTTAGTTATTTCTTAATCTCCATAACATTATATACTAAGTTGCTTATAAATCAGACATCGATGCATTGATTTGTTGATTCATTCATTTAACCAATATTTATTACATACCTACAGTGTCTGAAGCTCTATTCTGGATTCACAAGACACATCAGTACACAAAAGATGAAAACCCCCATCCTGTGGGAGCCGAACTAGCTCAGTTGGGAGAGCTTAGACTGAAAATCCCCATCCTATGGATGAGGTGAGATGGAAAAAAAAAATTTTTAATGCATCATGTCCTAAAACATATGAAATGAGACAAAGAAACATATCAGAGAGATGAAGTAAGGAATGAAGCACAAGTCACTTTCAAGATTGTTCTCAGGATAATCCTCTTAGATAAGATGACTTTAAACAAAACTTTGAAGGAGCAGAGGGAGTGAGTCATCAAGACATCTGGGGAAATAAAACGGCCAGCCTAAGGATTAGCCACAGTAAAACCTGATGGCCAAGAGATAGTATGGTATGAGACGGCAAAGTGGGGGGGGGGGACATACGACCAGTCACCTCATGACAATTTCAAGGACTCAGGTTACGACTATACCTGATAAGAAAAACTATGGGATGATGATACAAAAAGGAATGATACAGCTTTGACCACCACGAGGGCTATACAGTTGTGACAGACACAGTGTTGGATGCTTGCTATAGATTGAGGGAAGAGTCAAATAGTTTCGTCTGACCAGTACAACATGAAGCATGACTGAAAGAAAGATTCAAGTTTCAGCCTGAGAAAAATTGAAAGACGAGGTTGCCAATAACAATGGGTGAAACCAGATTCATAAGCAGGTAGGTGAGGGAAGAGAGTGAGAGTGCAGGTTTCCCTGTGCTAGGATGGGGTGCATGAGACATACAAATCCCAGGCTTTTAAAGTGAGAGTCATAACCCCAAATGAATACAGGGAGAGCTGCAAAAATATTTGGCAAGAGTTTTTGAACAAGCAATGACCAAATGTTAATTCAAAATTCAATTCATGATGAACCTGAGGTTTCTGGCAGCACTAGCCTACATCACATCATGTGACTTCCCTGGATCCTTAGTTCTGAACACACTTTGCATGATCACAGACCACCAACAAACACGGTCTGAAATGCCATATCTCAAATTCAAGACTATGGTATTTTATTCACTACAGTACTTTTACTGTATACACAGAGTATTCTACTCTTATAAATACATGATAATTTAATTATAGACTGTGCTGTCTCACTGGGAAAAAGTACGTTCTGCATGATGACCTGAGTTCAGATTCCCAGAACCCTTGTACACATGATAGCATGAGCTTCTACAACCCCAGCACTCCTGCATCACAAAGTAATGGAGAAACCACTGAGTGCCCGACTAAGGAAGTCTTGAAAGCTTGAAGGTAAAAAATGATCAAGTAGACATGTTCAAGTGTTGGAGAGTTAATGCAGTCAAGGTCATGGGCATGACTTGAAACCAATGAGTGCAGAGAAGGAATTTTTTCTCCTTTTTTTCCCATTCAAGTGCAAGAACACAGGTGCCCAGAAGGTGGAGAACTGGTTTTGTTTGGAATTGTAATTTTGCCACATATGATAGAAAGTAAACACATGAAGGTATGTGTGAGCATGGCTGGAATGATGTACTATGGAATTAGCCAGGCAAGGAGAAAAGGCAGGTCACCAAATGAACACAGGTATGGTGGGAAGGAAGAGAGACTAGTTAGTGGGTTATCACAATGGAGCATACAGCACAAAGGACAGAAGGAGAAAGATCCTTGAAGACGAGCCTCTTATGTCAACTTATTGAAAGAGAACTATGCATAGGAACTAAGTAGAGGACTATCTGCTCCATTGGATCAAAGTAGGGCTGGCAGGAAGGGTGTGTGTGTGTGTGTGTGTGTGTGTGTGTGTGTGTGTGTGTGTAGATAGGTATGCGGGTTTCCTCTTAAGCTATGGTGTCATAGGTAGATGTGCTCTTTGGCTCGTGTTCAGTTCTCTTTTCCCAATATCATACCTTCATGTATCCCTTCAGCCCCTAGACCACCAGTTGGCAAGCAGGAGGTATGCACAGAATTAATGGGTCAATGTAAGAGCAAACAATAACTACTTTTTATCAGATCGTAGCTTCTAGGTTTAAGGGCATCTCTCAAATTTGACATTTCATTCTTGTATCAATTTTTAAGACCTCCCTAAAACTTTTCTTTCTCTGAACATCTTCATGCTATAGTATATTTCCTTTTTTGCTACATGACTTAATAAAATGATTTGGTCTGTGATACTTTATATTCTGTGACATTTCCTTTAAGATTATTCCTTATTTTTAGAATATTTAATCAATCATATTCATAAAGTCACCCAGTTGATAGTTTAGGGCTATGTCCACTCTGTAGGATTAACTGTATCTTCCACAATCTCCTTTGTTGCTTGTTTCTGGCTAGAGTAAGCCACAAAACAGACTCTTGTGAGTTTTTCAGCATGGAATAGAAGCAACATCATTTTGTAGCTGACTCATGAATTTAATGATGTACAGACTCTGTAACATGAATAAGCAGCTGGGTCTGCAATTATGCTACCTTTCCCAGGTTGCCCTTCAGTCTCTGGACTCCATGGCCACAAGTGTGTATTTGCTTCATAAGGAACACCCTAGGCTCCTGACTTCATTGCTGAGGTCAGAGGCCACAAGGACAAAGCCAGCCAGTTCCAGTCTATCCTCACAGAAACTCATGCCCATGGATTTTTCAGCTTCCTGCTTATCCACTCCTAACAACATGCCCTGTGGATTTCAAGTCCCATCAGACAGTGAGATACAGCTATACAACAATCACTTCATCTGAACCATAATTGTCTGAACCATTTCCCTGGAACAAATCCCAAACCGCTCTGCTTTTCTGCTTTAACTTGGACTGATACACCCTTCTGTGTATGCCAAGTTCTAGGCTCCAGGGAATCTAAGAGTTTCAGGACATGATCTTCAACCTAAACATAATTAAGATATAATGAGAGGTGTTTGTGATCATGCGTGTATGCTTTGTTTCCTCAAATAAATTGATGCCCTTTAAAAATAATTTTAAAATATAGCCTTCCTTACTACAAGCAATTCCTTACTGAAGCTCTTTGGGGACCAGTATGGAAAGGGGAACTCATAAATATTCCTAAGTGAAAACTGTGTGTGTGCATGTGGAAACCAGAGATCAATGTCAGGTATGTATATCTATTGTTTCTTCACCTTGTTTGCATGAAACAGTGTCTCTCTCAAAACCCAGAGCTCACTGATTTGGCTAGCCAAGGTAGCCAGTGAGCCCCAGGATTCAGCCTAAGTGTCCTCCCCCACACACACAGCGTACGATCTCCACAGCCCACGAGAGGAAAAGTTCTTTCTACCAAAGTGAAGAGCAATTTCCCAGCCTCTCCACGGCATGACTGATGGTAATGGGAGATTTTTGTAACAGGCCTCCTTCAGATCACACAACGTTCATCACTGCTGCTTGGATCCATGCCTGCATAGGACATAACCTGAGCAGCTGGTGGGTATGCCCATTAAGTTTTCTCCCGAAGTCATCATAAATGGTGCTCCAGGAGAAAAGCCCTGGAGAAGGAATTGAGCAGTCATCTTGAAAGACTTCGTGCTTTTTCTCCTCCAGCAGTAGGAACAAAGCCTGCCTGTGCCTGTCTCGGAGGAAGCTGAGCTGCACAGCTCCACTGAGCTCCAGCTACCTGCTCATCTTGCAAAACAAGAATAGCATCTCGTGGCTCACAGATTTATTTCCTGAGCCTGCTTATTGCTTTCTAGAGGCATAAATTGAGTTCGTTTCAGTCAAGTTGAGATGAACCTAATTGCATAATTCACTCTACGTTGACGTTTCTACCTTGAACAATCCTGGCCTTGTTGAAAGCAAAAGTCAATTTTACCCCCATTGAGCTAATACAGTATTTTGTGCAAACACAATCTCTTTATCTGAGAAGATCAAAGTCATTTTGTCTGATACTTCTTCATAAAAACCTGCAAAGTATGTAGGTGGTGAGTATTATTACCTCTACCAGATGGAAGAGCCAAATACATCTTAGCATAGATCAGAATAGTTCTAGTTATTCTGGCTTGTAGATAATTCTTTCTTTTCCTCATGGATGTGTGTGTATGTGTTGTGTGTGGTTGGCATGTGGGTGTGCATGTTTGAATGCAGGTAGACACACATGTATGTGGAGGTGCATGTGTGCGTGTATGAACATGGATGTGGAAGCAACAGGCTGGTGTTGGGTAGCGTCTTTGCTGCTCTCCACCTTATTTGAAGCAGGGTTTCTTGTTCATCCTAGAGCACACTGTCTGGATTTGTTTCACAGCCATGTTTCCTACTCCATGTCAGCTGAGTAGAAATACCATGTGGGTGATGTACCTACTTCTTAGGTCCAGTTTCTTCTCTTCCTACATGATTAAGTCTTTCATGTGTCTGCATATATCCATGTGGGTCATGAATCCACCAGTCAGTCTCTGTGGGGGGATAATTCCTCCAATTGCACCTTCCTATCCTGTGGCTCTTCCACACTGTTCCCTGAACCTTTGGGGGCTGGTTAGAAGTCTCCTTTGCTGGTGAGCTCCTAGCTGCCTCTGATTTTCTGCTTTGATGAGTTTTGAGTCTCCTCAGTGTCTGCTGCCATCTCCCTGGAGGAGGTTCTCAGGCCAGAAGTGAGAGCAGCGCTCATACTTAATCCACCACTTCCTCTGTGGTGTTTCCTGGGCCATGGCAGATGTAATAGGCAATCAGTTTCTCTTTCTGTCATCCTAATGGGCCTCGCATCTCCCTGACAGCTGTAAGAAGTTAATTCTCTAGGCAAGAATGAGAATAGCATGAATCAAGGGAATAAATATAGAAATTCAGAAGACTTTTAATGGGCATAACTTCTCTTCTTAGCCAAAGAATAGTGAAAGCTATACTCTAGGGTCCATGACCTTCTAGGCCTTAGGTTTCTGACTTGGTTCTCAGTACCAGGCATGAATCCTCTTCCACGGAGCAGGCCTCATCCCCAATCAGAGAGCAGCTGATTACCCTCATAGGTGCCACTATTGCATGGATGGGTATATCTTACCTGGCTGGTTGCTTTTGTCGCTTGCAGAATTCACTGATTTGCTCACACTTTTGTTCCCAAGCAGCTCAGATAGCACTTTCCAGCACTATGACAGCTAGCCAGCAAGGAACAGACTTTCATCATAGTTGCAGAGTGATCTCTGTGTTTGGGACCACAGCCTGTGGGTTTCTTCAGAAATAAGATCTTATCATTTAGTTCTAGTGGGAAACCAAGTGTTTCAGCAATGGCCTGCCTTAGTTTGGGAGCCTCATGGGCCTCCCTGCCCAACAGCTCTCTGTGGAAGGGTGATCCAATTGTGGCACCAGAATTCACCGGCAACAGCCTATGGTTTTAAGGTAGGGCTTTCTCCACCCTGGCACAGTGCTTCTGGCCAAACTTCCTTTCTCTTTCTTTTTATCTTAAGAGAGTTATATATTTTAATTAGCAAACCAAGGAGAAGGTTTCTATGCTACTGACTCATGCCATTATTAGTTTTGTATATCTTTTCTTCTCTGCTGCTTTATCCCTGCCCCCTCCCAGTCTCTGCCAACCGCTGGATTCTGTCCCTCCACTTGCCTGCATGCTGTCCTCGCCTCTGACCCCTCGCTCCTTCTCTCTCCAAGCTTCATTCTAGTTTCTTAACCACTACTATTGAGGTTGACGACAACTTAAAAACAAATCAAACTATTCCATGTTAGGATCTGCAGATGAGAGCGAACATGCAGCTCTTGTCTTTCTGAGCCTGGGTGATCTCACTTACTATATTTTTTCCAAGTCCATCTATTTTTATGCACATTTCACAACTTCATTTTTTTACTTCCTGCTGAGTAGAATTCCAGCGTGTATATGTCACAATAAAAGTTTCCGCTTGTCCTGCTGGACACTACTAAACATCATTATTTTTCTTCTCATACCTGGTTGCATTCAGAGTATTTTTGCAAACTTGCTGTCTATGTTCTATCATCATCTACACACTTCATCAAATTGCTGCCAGGTATTTCCCGGACCATGCTATGCAAAGTTCTCTTACTAAAGTCAACATTGAAGCCCTCTGTGTTGGTAAGTCAGCACCTTCTAGCATTTTGCCTGGTGCTTAGTAAATGAGAAATATTTGCTCAGTGAATGCACACACACCTCTGAAGATATCTAAGTATTAAGAACAGGACAATTTGGTTGAAAGCATGAACTTTGAGTTCTTGACCCAAACCCTTGCCCTGTAAACTAAGGCTATGAATATATACCTTACTGACTTTAATTAAATAATTCTGAATGAGGGAAAAAAAGGAGAACAGGACAACTTTAAATTCAATTTTTTTTCATTAAAAGATAGATTCACATTTTAATTCATCATGCATATTTGCTTATCTACTCATTCAACAGATGGTGGCTGTATGCTATGTACCAGGCTCTGGCTACATGCTAGAATAAAAAAAGAAACAGCTCCTGCTCATAGGACAATATGCTTGGAGAAAGAGACCAATATGTTTAACTGCATTAACAGATATACATCTAAAGCATTACTTTCATTCATTCCAGTGTGTTGAAGGTATATAGCTGATGTGAAGGGCTCTGAAAATGGTGATATTCTTCAAAAACTATAGGAGACCTAGGGGCAGGTTCCTCTGGTCATACTACAAGTTGGTCAAGGGTTAGTGAAGGGCTTTTTATAGACATCTAACTTTATGGAGCCCTCTATGTTCTGAACCATTCAATCATAATCCAGTACTTTTTCAGGCAAAATATAATAAGAAAGTATAATCCTTGCCAATTATGATGGCACCTATTTACAAAGTAGAAATTCAAGGTGGTGCACACTCCAACTCTCTCATAGCCTTTTTAAAATTCCCATCAGCCATAATGAAACCGTACTATATTTGGTAGTGATTTTCTTCTTCTTAATGTGAAAAAGTACTGCCAAAATTAAAATCCTTTATCAAGGTTGCCAGCATTTATCATGATTGAGGTTGACAACCAGTATAAAGCTTAGAATATATTAGTTTAGCAATTTAATCATGTCTACATAAGCCATCACTATCACAAGTTATTTTTGACATTCCAAACTTTCTTTCTTGTCTTTTACACTTTGAATAGAATCTTAATTTTTATCCTGAGTTGCACAGTGGATTATGATATCTGAAAGACTACTCAAGAAACAACAGCTATAGCTCTTTCCAAATTACTTTTTGAATATTTTAAATATGAATATTTAAATAAATTTATTTCCCAGCAGAGCGAAAAGAAATGGGCACATCAGGGCCTCTTGATGCTCCAAATAAACTCCAGATGCATGTGCTCACCAGTTTGTGCATCTGGCTTTATGTGGGTACTGGGTAATCGAACCCAAACCAACAGGTTTTACAAGCAAGTGCCTCTAATCACTGGGCATACTCCCTCCTTAAACCCTCTCCAAATTATTTTAATTAAAGAAAATATATGCAACTTTTAGAAATAAAGAGGAGACTTGGAATTAAATTGTTAATCACTGACTTAAAAATAGTTTTGATGTTAGCAACCATATATTATCTTTGTGTTTTATGAAAAGGAGTCCCCTATCTATGATCATTCTTTGTTCCAAAGAGAAATGGTCAATTAAAAAACAAGTCGCTGACTCTTAGTCTCTCAATTGTCACTTAACTGGGCATCAGAGCATTAGTTAATATTTTATCCATTTTTAGAATTCAGAGGTATTTGGGAAATTTGTCAGAATATTGGTTAGATAGGCCAATCAGCATCCCAACTAAATGAAGTTTTGCAGAGACTGTGGGGAATGGACTTGTCTCAAAGACTGTACTGTACTGGAGCTATGCTGAGAAGAAAACATTCAGATTTTAGAAAGGAGGAGGCCTAATGTAAATCAAGTGAGTTGATGTTCTGGTTCTACGTGAGGATGGAGATGATGTGCAGTGACTTTAAAACCTCCTCTTATTTGGTGGGCAGGGCGGTTGAGACAGGGTTGCATATACCCAGGGTGACATCCATCTTGTTATATAGCTGAAGATGACTTTGAACTCCTGATCCTCCTGCCTCCACCTACCAAGTGCTGGGATTACAAGTGTGTGCCACCAATCCTGGTTAAAAAGCTTTTTCAGGGAAAACACATAGCCTTGAAGTTCTTCCCCAGCCTTATGGGTCAGGTGACAATAATAACTCCAGTCCACTGGCTTGAAATTAAGCTTCCATCAAGGTTTACATTAAGTCACCTCTAGGGCCGTCTAGTGTGCATTCCATGCTCTCATCAATTTCTCCCCAGTCATTTTTGCTGCAGTTTTCTCCATGACAGCAGCTACTGGAGGAGCTGCCTGAGGCCAGGGCCATTGGATCTGATGCATTAGTAACACCACTGGCGTCTGTGTCAAGACATTCTCCCTATATGTGCACAGCATGGCCAACCCCCTGATACTCTGTTGCTTATCCCCATTCTGTCTTCTTGGGCCCAAAGCAACTCATCCACCTGTTTCTGCAGCATCTCTCCATGTATGCATACATAATACTGTACACAGACAGACAGACATATTGTCATGGGATTCATGCAAGGTAGAAAGACACATTATGTAGACATCTCTAGTGAAATCACTCATCTACATAGGCATGTGACAGCTGCCCTTCCCATCAACCCCTCAGCCAAACTCGCACATGCCTACATTGCACCATCAAGAGTAATATTACCGCAAAGAATTCTCTTTCCTTCACTCTGTAGGACGATGGGCATGGAAATACTATGGTTTGGGTGTAACAAGAAACTCAACTCTATGGTTTTTAAAAGCATTTTTATATGGAGGTTAAGAGTGATAATACATATAAAATATGTACATATTAAATTCAAAAAATAAGCTATTTCGTAGTTTTGATATCTAGAAATGAAAAATATATAACTTAAGGACTGGATAGATGGCTCAGCAGACAAAAGCACTTGCTTATGAAGCCTGCAGGCCCAGGTTCAGTTCCCTAGTACCCATATAAAGCCAGCCAGATGCACAGATCGGTGCATGCATTTGGAGTTCATTTGCAGTAGCAAGAGACCCTAGTGATCCCATAATCCCATAGCCTGCTTCCCCCCCCCTCTCTGTGCATGTATACACTCATCTACCTAGGCATGCACACAAGTAAATAAAAATATATTGAATATATACACAAAAAAATCTTAATGAAACATAGAATTTTAATCCCCTTTGTCTCTAGGTGGTTGGGAGATGCAGGATGGTGGTCAGGATGGTTCCACAGAAAGGAGAAAGCCAACTAAGATCTGAAAAGAGAAACAAACAGAAGCCAAAATCAGATGAAGAGACAGCAGCTGAGAACTGTGGATGGGCACAGGGAAAGCAATCAACACGTGCTTGAGCCCACTCTGCAGATGGTCATTAGTATGTGAATCTGTGGGACAAAAAGCTGGATACAGAGACCAATGGAACCTTGGAACATGGAAATACCATCACTTCTGCACATTTCGTTGAAGTTTATTTGGGATGATAAAGATATAAATCAGTCTTCTAGCAGAAAATAATCAGATATTATGTCATCTAAGGCCCTTGTTACTACATGGACTTTAGTAGGATCTCAAAGACACTTAATAATATTGGTAGAAGTTCTCTAAATCAAAGACTAGAGAGAGATTTAAATACATGTGTTATTTTCATTGTCTCTGATATTTCTATTAAGAAAATGGCTCAACATGGTGGGGGAGAATATCCAGAGTCATTGTCCCCTTCAGCAACAGCCCATAAAGGAGAAAGAAAAACTGACTACCTCTTGTGCAATTCATAACCACCTACTCCACGGACTGATCCAGTATGCCCTCTGAGGAGGGCCCCAGTGAGTTGGGGACAGGAAGGAGAGAAATGAAGGTACCACCACAAGATTTGCTCATACAATGTATCTAATTATTGATAATAAATGTTTAAATAACTTGAGGTGTCAAAAATGATCCCCAAAAAAGAAAGAGAAAATGTCTCAATTGCAGAAGAAGGGTAGGGAAAGTGTAAGAGCCAGGAGATGGGGAAGAGGGTGCCGAGATGCTATTCTGTGCATGAAGTGGCCTTTGCATCCATGACCCTCTAGAAACTCTCATTGCCTGCAATGAGACCTGCAAGGATTGGGTCCATTAGCACTCTATCACGGATGGTGGAGGACGGCAACAAGGAGACATCAAATCAGAAGAAAGACTATTTGGAAAAAAGGGGTTCAGTGAAAGAAACGCTGGGGAGGGGAGGAAAGAAGAAGTAGTAGGAGGAATTTTATTCACTTATGTACATTACATACACACATACACATTGTATGCATACATACATATTGTCAAAACAGAAGTTAAAAAACAAAGAAATGGGTTCCTTTAAATGATGCCATTTTAGTTAACAGCTTTCACTCAACATATGAACTCAGTCCTTTCTTCTTTCTTCCCCAGCTTTCATCTATATTTTATCCCAATATTTCCCTCTATTCTTTCTTTCTTCTCAATATTATCACACAAAATTATTTGATGTTCTTTTCCTGAATTGTTTTCTTAGCCTTTTATTAAATCATTGAAGGAAATGAACAAAAAGGAAACTGATAATATTTAAGGAGGATATACAACTGATCAGGGATGGGGAGGGGGGGAATTGGGGAAGTCAGGATAACAACGCATGGTTTGCCCACTAAATAATGTAACTCATTATGGACAATAAATATTAAATTTTAAAAAAAAATTATATGTGGTAAAGCTGGCTGTGGTCTAAAAACAAAGATTAAATTCAAGGCAGTTTGAAACCTTCATAGGTTCAAATAAAGAAAAATAGGACTATATCTTTAAGGAAAAAAAAAGGTCATAGAGAACATTGGTAATGTATTAGAACACTTTTATTTAATTACTTTCTTATCCCTGGGACAAAACACCCTACCAAAAGCAGCTGATAGGAGAAAAGGGTTTATTTCTGGCTTACAGTTTCAAAGGGAAGTTATATCATGGCTGAGAAAGCATGGTACAAGCAGAAAGCTGGCACACATCTTGACATACTGGGCTTGGGGGTGGGTTCATCAATATCAAGGTCTACCCCTCCCCCCAGTGACACACTTCCTCTAGCAAGGCTCCACCTGCCAAAGACTTCACCAACTGGAGACCAAGTATGAGGCTTAATCACACATGCAGCTATAAGGGATAATTTACATTCAACCCATGACAACTGGTAATCTCCAATTAGTAAAATCTGACATGGGCAAGCATGAAAACAATGAAACTTCAAAAGATTTTGAAATAGAAAAATAATAGTAAAAAGTAGAAGTTTCATAATAATTTTTTTTTATTTAAATGGTACAATGTTTAGAATTTAATTACATTTCTCTAAAGAATTCATTTCCTCGATGTAAACTTGTCAGTCTTGTCCAAAATTCCATTAAAATACATCATTACTTATATGAAAAGTTTACAAATACAGGATAGGTTATATATACCAGGGCTGCACCAATTTTCTTGTCTATAAATATTTTCTGGATTTTACACATGCATACCTATACAAGTATATACTAAAGTCATTGCATTAAAATGGAATTAAATCAACAAGGATGATAAAATGAATAATTTCTAACACCTACAACCTTGCAGTGTGACTATATTTGGAGATAGAGTCTTTTAAGAGATAATGAAGTTAAACTGGGGCTGATAACTTTGGCCATCATCCAGACTGAAGTGTCTTTTTTGAGCAAACAGAAGTATCACAGCACATATCCAGGTGCACAGTGACCATGGGAAGGTACAGGGAAAAGACAGCCATCTGTAAGCCAAGGAGAGAAGCCTCAGAAGAAACAAAACCTGTTGAGACCTTGACCTTGAACTTCCAGCTTCTAGAACTATGAAAAAGAACAAAAATGAATGTAATACACTTCAAATCATTGAAGAGACAAAATGTAAAGCCCAAACTGATGAAACTGAAATTTGGAGAGATTCTCCCAAGAGTATCTGGTGGCTGCAAAATAATAAGATTGAGAGTTTAGAAGCTGAGCAGAGCTTTCCAGTAACTTCATAGGGAAAGGGAGCAAAAATATTGAGTCTGTCACCTGCTAGTAAGCAGACTACATACTGGGAGTGAAGGAAATGGCTCCCTAGGTAAAGCACTTCTTGTGCAAGCATGTGGACCTGAGTTCAATCCCCATAACCCACATAAAACGCCAGGCAAGGCTTCCCATACCTGTAATCTCAGCACTGAGAAGGGGGATGGAGATAGGAAGATCACTGGGTCTCAGCCAATCTAGTGAAATATAAAGAGAAATCTCCAGGTTCAGTGAGAGATCTGACTCAGAGAAACAAGGTGAAAGAATAAACACAACATCTTCCTGGGGTCTCTACACGCATGTACACAGGTGCATGCTTCTGCATACACAATCCAACAAAAAAAAAATTAAAAAGATTATATTCACAGTATTAAACAAGAAAGAGGGCAACATTCATAAGAAACAGTTTAAGAATTTATGTTCTTCAATGCCTATGGATTTCTTTAAAGGATAAGATTTGTGTGGGATTTCTACTGTCCCTACATTGTCAAAAACAATGTGCAATCTCCTTAGAGAATAAAATATTGGGCTGGAAAGATGTCTCAGTGGTTAAAACACTTGCCTAACAAAACCCAAAGATATGAGTTTGATTCTCCAGTACCCACATAAAGCCAGATACACAAAGTGGTTCATGAATCTAGAGTTTGTTTGCAGTGGCTAGAAGCATTCTCTCTGTGTGTGTCTCTCTCTCTATGCTTACAAAAAAAATGAAAAAGGAAATATCATCTTGAGCACCTCATTAGATTTAAATTTTGCCATATGCAATGTCAAACACAGAATCAATAAAAAACAGGACTCATAGGCATAAAATAATGTGGCTCTGTTCTTTGGCTACTTGTGCAAGCATGAGGACCTGAGTTCAATCCCCGTAACTGACATGAAATGCCAGGCATTTCATTGCACCCATCAAATTGGCTTCTAAATGTCTATTTATGCACATTGGTTTTTTTTTCACTTGTGATTACAGAAGCTTCTCTTCATTCATAGCAATGAATACTGGGGAGACCTAAGACCCAGAGAGGTGAGAAGAAAACAGATCAATGCTTAACACAGAATGAGTCATGCCTACTACACCCACCAGAGCCCAGGGACATTGCAGAGGAGGTGGTTAAAAGAATATTAGTAGCCAGCATATTTTGATCTTGTTATTTCATAATGAGTGATGGAGAAGGTCGAAAGAACATAAAAATACATCTAAGTAGAAGAAGGATTAGTTGGAAAGGAAAAAAAGTTCAGTGGAAAGAGGATAGGGTAAATGGGGAAGGGAGGCAAAGAATATAATGAGTGAGAATTATGATTAAAATGCATTATCCTTGCCGGGCGTGGTGGTGCACACCTTTAATCCTAGCACTTGGGAGGCAGAGGTAGGAGGATCGCCATGAGTTTGAGGCCACCCTGAGACTACAGTGAATTCCAGGTCAGCCTGGGCCAGAGCAAGACCTACCTCAAAAACATCTTTAAAAAATTAATAATACATTATGTACAAAGATTAAAATTGTCAAAAAAGTTTTAAAAATAGAATCCATTTATGTGATAGAATATGTGGTATTTGTCTTTCTGAGTCTGGTTTACCTTACTTGATAAAATGATTTTCAGATTCATTCATTATCCTGCAAATTTTATTTTCTTTAGCTAAACAAAATTCTATTGCATTAAAAACAACAGCAACAACAACAACAGAAAAGAATATTTAGTGCTGTTCTCACCACTACCCAGAGAACAACCTTCACTATGGAGACAATGGTAGACACCGAGGAGACTCAAAACTCATCAAATCAGAAAATAAGAGCCTTGAGGGCTCAATCCTAAAGGAAACATCTCTGTATCTCTGTCATACCCTCCAAGGCTTAAGTAGCATTGCAAAGGAGAGGGTGGAAAGAATGTAAGAGCCACAGAGTGGGAAGTGTTAAAACAGAAATGACCACCATGAGAGACCCCTCTGAAAGAAAAGGTTTTTAATAGGAGGAAAGGGACCCCAAGCTCCAGGCTAGCTCCCAAAATGGAAGAAAGCGAAAGGCCAGATCAAGATCTGGCTTTTAAGGTGAATGTCCAGCTTGGGGGAAGGGCCCAGATGGTTGCGTAATTCTCAGCATCAGGAAGGACAGTGTTTCCCACCAGACAGAGACACAGCTGGTGGGGGGTGTTATCTCCTGTTCTGGAGGCAGGCCAAGGTCTGGGTGAAACTTCCCCTGAGGCTGGCTGGGGGAGGGGAAGGGGTGTTGCCTGAATTCAGACCTAACAGGAAGGAGTACTCTGGGCACTGACCTGTGGTCATGAACTTACTGGTATTTGTGATCTCAGAGAGGTTGTCATTACTCCTGTAAGACGTGCGCAATTCTGAGCCCATCAACATTTTGACATAAAGGCCAGAGGGAGTCAAAAAGAATGAGATACCAAATGAAAAAATAGAAGTGCTACTTGGAAAGATCTCAACTGAATAGGGTGGGGAAGTGAGGAGGAACTGAGGAGGAAGATGATAATTGGATGGAAATGTGATCAAATTACAGCAAGTTCATGTATGAAAAGTCTCCATAGAAACATTTAGAAAAAGAAAAAATAATGACCAATACAAGCAGAGATTTAGCTGAACATGCTGTAGTATATGATTAATGTGTGTTGTGTGTGTGCTTGTATGTAGGTGTGTCCATGTGTAGGCAGGTACAGGATTTTGTGTGGGTGCATGTTCATGTGTGTGTGCATGTATATGAATGCCAGGGGACAACCGTGGCTGATGTCCTCAGGAACATTGCCCCCCTCTCTGGAGACAAGACCTCTCATTGTGTTGGAGCTCACTGGGATAGAACATACTGGCTTGTCAGTGAGCCACAGGGGTCCTCTTGTCTCTACCTCCCCAGAGCTGAGATACCAGGTAAATGCCACCATGCTTGGCATTTTATCTGAGTACTAGAGATTGAGTTGATGCCCTAGTGTTTTCAAAGCAAGCATGTTACCAACAGAACTATATCCCAAGCCCAGTGATTAATAAGTTTAAGG
>PVHP010040779.1:0-15725 GCA_004024765.1 Zapus hudsonius | reverse complement strand
CTCCCTCCCCTCCCCTCCTCTCCCTTCTCCTCCTTCCTCCCCTCTCCTCTTGCTTTTCTTCTTAGTTTGATTTAGGCAGTCTTATGTAGTCCAGGCTGGCCGCAAACTCACTATGTTCTGGAGGATGACTTGAAACTCTGGATCCCCCAGCCTCCACTTCCCAAGCCCACTGAACTAAGCACCTGTTCCTTATTCTGCCAATCTGAAACCCCTCTTCTAAGCCAAGCACATTGCTGCATTTTGGGCCATCTCTAGACCAAAAAAGGTTCTCGTCTTTTTAGACATCTTGGCAGCTCTGGCTGATACTTCTCTGGAGGCTTCCAGAATACCCCCTGCTTTCAGCTTTCTTGTGACCTCTCTTCTCTTGTCCATGTATCCTGAGCATGTCTTTGTCCCTCAGGGTTCTTCAAGGACCAACTCTTCTCCTTTTCTCTGGCCCACACTCCCTTCCTACTAAGTTCACCCACCCCAGGACTTGAATGAGCACTTGTCCTTGCCTGACTTTCTTCCACACTCTGGAATCAGATACTCTGCTGCTAGGGGACATCTACACACAGATGTCCCCTAGCTCACATCCATTTACTTCTCCCAATCTGAACTTATGATGTCCTCCACCCTGGTAATTTCCATGGTTATCTATAGTACAAAATCCTGACCACAAAAAAGTCAATGACAGCTAGGCTCCTGCTTGCTACCCCCCCTCTCCTTTAACAGCCACCTTCTAAGTCTCCTGCATGGCCACATGCCTTCTTTGTCTCTGATATTACCTCTGATCTCTTTAGTGGTCACAAGTCCCTTCCTGGCACATCTCAGCACCCATCATGCATCCCATTAACCTATTTTCAAAATCCGCAGTGCAACTTTTCATGGTCACCCAAGACCCTGCTGTTCCATATGTCCTGAGGATGCTGACCAGCCACCCAGCCTCCCCTGGATGTGACATCTTTTGTTAGTGAGCTTGTTCTATTGTTTTTCAAGGAAATGTTTTGGAAGAATTTAGAGCCTCCCTGGTATTCATCCACCATATGCCAGCGGTACACCTCTTAGCCCCAAACCTGTGCACTGGCAAGTTTACTCCTGCTTTGAGCAAATAGCTGATAAGAGGAAAGAAGGAAGGAAGGAAGGAAGGAAGGAAGGAAGGAAGGAAGGAAGGAAGGAAGGAAGGAGGTTATTTCACGAGGTATAGTCCATCATGATAGGGTAAGCCTGGAGACAGGAGTTGGAATTCTGCTGGTCACATTGCACCCACCACCAGGAAGAGAAAGAACAGGAAGTAGGGCTGGGCTATAAAACCTCAAGACCCACCCCAATGACCCTCTTCCTCCAGCTATGTTCCACCTTCTAAGGTTCTCCGACCTTCCCAAACAGTATCCCCAGATCAGGATCAAGCATTTAAAGACACAAGTCTTTGGGGGGGGGGTCATTTTAAATTCACATGTACTTTAACAAATAGTCCTGGAGAAGATGGTGCAGCTACTGACTGACAACCACACTAGATTTTGAAACCCCTTATTTCGTATTTTTAAAAATTTATTTATTTGCAAGGAGAGAGAGAGAGAGAGAGAGAGAGAGAGAGAGAGAGAGAGAGAGAGAGAGAGAGAGAGAGAGAGAGAGAGAGAGAGAGAGAGAATAAGAATGAGAATGAGTGGGCATGCCAGGGCCTCTAGTCACTGAAAAAAAAAAAACTCCAGATTCCTGTCCCATTATGTGTAGTGCATCTGGCTTTATGTGGGTACTGGGGAATCAAACCTGAGTCATTAGGCTTTTCAGGCAAGTGCCTTAACCACCAAGACATCTCTCAAGCCCTGGAGCCCCTTATTCTTATGGGGAAATTAAGACTTTTTGTTGGCCACTTACTAGCTTTGTAATGACAAACATGACACTTACCTAGATATCATGGAAAACTGCCCAGGGGCAGGTGACATAGAAATGCTAGAGGAAGGGCATAAATGTTTGCAAGGCAGTAGAGCGCCCAGGGTAGGAACCTGAGGACAGAGGAGCCTACCTGAGACAATCCCTTGATTTTGGCTCTGCCTCAGGGATCACAGGACTCCACCATCCTGTTTGGAATCATAGAACTCTTAGCCCAGCTCAGAGAGGAGAAGGCAGCTGAGAACATCTTGCTTGAGTCCAGGACTGAGTGCCCTGGGGGAAGTTCCCCTAACAGACTATTTACTCTCCAAAGTCGGCATTATAGGTTACTTTGAATTTAGAGCTCTTACTCGAGCTGCTGTTTTTACACTCAGACGTCTCCAGAGAGACATTAGCTCAACAACCTGTGTCTACTTCTTCAGCATCCACCATGTCCTCAATGAAGGCATCCAGTTTTTGGTACTCACTTCGAAACTCCAACTGTTCTTCATAATCTTTGATGACCTCCAAATGCTGAACTTTCAGCCTGTATCTTATCTGACTTCTCTGTGACACTGACACAGAACTGCATGTTTTTTCTAGTCCTTTAAAAATTATTTATTCATTTGGTATGTATCTGACGTGTGTGTGTTTGTGTTTGTGTGTGTGTGTGTGTGCATGTTTGTGGTTGTGAGTGTGGGCATGCTCAAGGGGGTCCTGGGGATATGAACTCAGGTACTCAAGTTTTCACAGTAAGCACTGTGTCTACTGTACCATGCCCCCAGTTCTTGGTTTACAATATATTCTTGTTTTCTTGTTTCTTCTACCATCTTGCTCCCCATAGGGTTAGTGGCTCTCATTTACTGTTTACCTTGCCCTTTTTTTCTAAACCAGGGGTTTTCTGTATGTGAATTTCAATTCTCAAACACTAATGTACAAGAGATACACCTTTCTTTTTGAAATGTATCCCAAGCTGGCCTTGAACTCAAGATAGAGCTGAGGATGACCTTGAACTTTTGATCTTCCTAAATCCCTGTCCTGTGTGCTGGTATGTGTGTCACTATACCTGTCCATGTGGTTCTGGGGATCAAACCCAAGATTTTGAGCATGCTAGGCAAACACTCTACTAACTGAACTACATCCTTACTGGTGTGGGCACTGGTGTACATGTGTGTCAGTGCATATTCACAAACTTTGGCTTTGTTCCTCAGGCACTATCCATCTGTTTTGGAGCTATGGCCTGTCATTGACCTGGAACTCACTAGCAAGCCTCAGGGATCAACCTGTTTCTACTTCCTCGGTGCTGGGATTACAAGCAAACAGCTCATGACACCACACCTGGATTTTTAAATGTGCAGTCTGCGATGGAGGGGGAGTCAAAGTCAGCTCCTCCTGCTTGCAAGGCAGACACTGTATTAACTGAACTATCTCCTCAGCCCCAGAAATATACTTTTGATTCTTATAATTGAACTCAGTTGCTAATGCCATGATCATATTCTTCTGGGATGTCAGAAAACTTAAACTCATTGAGACTGTAATTAATACCATCATCCCGGAGTCTCATGTATCCATTCAGTCCACAGTTATCTCAGCCACACTGGGCTGCCCCAGAGTCATCTACCACCAGCTCTGTCCGCAGAGGAGCAGATTTAGTAAAGGTAGAATTTCATCTTCCCCGTGAAAGTAACTGTAGAGTTTTGCTCTGTCCATGGTGCTGAACTGCTATAAGTGGTAAGCTCCTCAGTCACACTACCTTGATCCGAATCCACCTTCTGCCGCATACTGCTTGAATGAATGCCCTTGGGTGAACGACTATACTATCACCTCCACGTGAGTCAAATGTGCCAGGATCACAGAGATAATACGAGTAGCTTTGCATGCTTGCAGAGTGCTTAGCACGGGTCCTGGCATGGAGGAAGTGCCATGCAGTATTTGGTACTATTATTAGTTCTCCCAGTGGACCCGTGGACTAGGTATTTATTGCTGTACTCATTTTCTGCATGAATGCATTGAAGCCTACGGAAAACAAATAAGTTTCCCAGAAACAAGTAGCTAATAAATGACAGAGCAAAACCTCAAGGCAGACACATTCTAGAGGTCAATGTCACTGAATCTGTACCCTCCCATACAAAGGGGCTATACTACAACCTACTCCTTGGGACAGGGACTCAGGAGGATCAAGAGTTCAAAGTCATCCTCAGCTACATGTTGAGTTCAAGGCCAACTTGGAATTCATGAGACCATATTTCAAAAAGAAAAAAGCATATTTCTTGTACTAATGTTTGTGAACTGAAACTCACATATAGAAAACCTCTGATTTAGGAAACAAGGCCAAGGCAAATAGGAATTCACACAGGCTTAAAGAAATGGCTAACCCCAAAGCCAAACAGTCATAAGACTGTTCAATAAGAGAGCTTGGGACTTCCATCGAAATAGCCAATTCCAAAACCCATGCAAAGATGTGGAGATATAAAAATGTGAAGAGTGCTTTGGAAATGGTCAATTGACTCAGATCTATCTTTGAGTAAAAACTAAAGCTGGTTTATGTTTCTCTTGGAACAAGCAAAGGGGTCTTTCTCATTGCTGTGACAAAGAGCCTAACTAAAAGGCAGCTTTTGGAGGAAATGGGTTTATTTTGGCTTACAGACTCCAGAGGAAGCTCCATGATGGCAGAGAAAATGAAGGCATCACCTCCACCACAGCACTGCAAACAGCAGCAGGAAGGTGTACCAAACACTGGCAAGGGGAAGCTGGCTATAACCCTATATGCCAGCCCCTAACAACACAGCTCCAACAAGGTTCCAATACCCAAACTGCCATCAGCTGGGGATCAAGCATTCAGAACATATGTTTGTGGGGGACACCTGGATAAAGCCATCACAGGGTGGTATTATAGAACAACTGAAATAATCAGGATTGCCAATCTGTTGACTGACTGATGGAGAAATGTCCACCATCTTGCTGGAGTTCTGAGAAACATTTAAACCACTGGTTAGTCACATTTCCTTTGAAATGCCTTTCCTTGACCTCTGGAGCACCCCTCTCTTCTGTTCCTCCTACTTTTCTGACCATGTCTCTTCAGTATTCTTTGCTTATCATCCTGCCCTCTCGATCACTATATATTTATCACATTTTTTTGCTGTGCTAAAACATACTGACCCCCAAATCTGCCATTTAAAGCATTATTCACACTAATGTTCAACTATCATGCTATCTATTTTCAGAACATTTTCATTCGTTTTACAGGAACTGTACACTGATTAAACACTAACTCCCTAAGGTGGTTTGAGTGGAAAATATCCCCTATAGCCTCATGTGTTTGTTAGTAACACCTAGCTGGTGAAGCCTTTGGGAGGAAGTACTTTGCTGGAGGAGATGTGTCAGTTGGGGGGCAGAATTTGGGGTATTATACCAGAGTCCCACTTTCCTGCCCTTACTGGTTTTCTCTACTTTCTCCATGCTGGTGTGGAGATGTGATGCGTTGCTGACTGCTCCTGCCATTCTGCCCCAGCCATGATGACACATCCCCTGAAAATTGTAAGTTGAAATAAACCCTCTCCTTCCATAAGCTGCTTCTGGTCCATGCTATGTCTCTGCTGCACTTCCCAACCACTTTCTTCTTTCTGACAGTGTTCTAAACACCACTTCTCTCTCTCTCTCTGTCTCTCTGTCTCTCCCCCCTCTCTCTTGATCTGCCAATTCTGGAAATATCATATAATTGGAATCATGCAATATGTGGCTTCTTGTGTCTGGCTTCCTTTATTTTAAAGGTTATTCAAGCATTATTTTGTTGCTGTTTTTGAGGTAGGGTCTCACTCTAGCTCCAGCTGACCTGGAACTCACTTTGTAGTACCAGGATGGCCTCAGATTTACAGTGGTGCTCCTACTTCTGCCTCCCAAGTGCTGGCATTAAAGGTGTGCACCAGCACGCCTGGCTACCAAGAATTTTATATGGCAAAACAATATTACACTGAGTGAATATCAGATTATGTTCATTATCAGTTTATTTACCATTCTGGCTATTGTTAAAAATGTTGCACTGAACATTGGCCCACAGATACCTCTTTGAGTCTCTGATTTCAATGTACAGAAACTGCAGAGATCAGTTTTCATACGTGTCCCTTGCTGTAGTCCATATGCTCTCACATAGTGTCATGGTTTAATGATAATTTGAGGCTTCTTTGAACCAAATGGCTAACTCCAGCTTCGAATCTACCCCAGAACTCCACACTTATATCAGCAACCACTTTCTCAGCTTCACTGCTGGGTTGTCTAGTAGCATCTCCAAGGACTCAGCTCATGAACAGCAGAACCCTGGAGTACTTTTCACTAACACGCTGTTACATATCTAGTTCTGTTTGTTAAAGCACCAGGCTTTGGGTGTTCCTTGATGCTCTCACACTCTTCACAAGCAATCCAGTGATTTCTCAATCCACTGGCCAAGCCAAAAAGTCCTGAGGACTATTCTTTCAAAATATCTCCTGAATGTTTCTTCTTTTTCTTTTTTGAGACATGGTCTTATGTGTCCTAGAATAGACTCAAAGTCTAGACTAGGAAGCATAAGGTTGAATTCTTGGCCTTTCTGCCTTCACCTCTTCAGAGCTGAAAATATAGGCATGTGTTATAACACCCAGTTTATAGGGGTGCTTGTGATCAAACCTAGGGCTTTGTACATGCTAGGAATTCAAGCATCTGTGCTACAATCCCAGCCCAAGCGTAACCACTTCTCAAAGCACCCACGATCACCATCTTTGGTAGCAGACCCTACTCCAGTCACTTCCCAAGTAGTCTACCTTTACATTTTTCACCCCACCATCCATTCTGCTCCCAGCAGCCAAGATGAGAAAACCTGATCCTGCAAATTCCTCCATAAAGCCACTGGGGTCCTCACAACAGCCCACCTGATATGACCCACTGTCACTTGCTTTTCTGACATGGCTTCCCTCCACTTTCCTCTGAATTCACTGAACTCTAGTCATACTGGCTCCCATGCTGTCCCTCAAACATAACAGGCACACTGTTGGCTCAGTGCAGTCCCAGTTAAAGGACCCTTGCACTAGAGCATGCCCTCTCGCTATCCAGGGCCCCCAGAGCACTTCTAGCTGCCCTGGAGCACTCCATCTATTTGTTTGCCAGTCTCTTCCCCTATCACTCGCCTTCCTGCTCAGTTGTTCCACAGTCTGACGAATCATCTCACCCACTCTGTGCTTTACTGATCTAGGTCTGTCTTCTCCTACCACGATGTCATCTCCATAAGGACACAGGCTGTGGCTCATTATGTTCTCTCATGAATCCATGCAATAACATTCTGGATTTGACTGGATATTCAATACATATTTGTTGGAGGAGCACATGAACTTTAAAAATGGGTATTTTCAAACACAAGTATCTGGGTCCTCTATCTTATCTCAAACCCACACTGGTTTTTGATTTTGTTTTGTTTGGACATCTAGGGCAGTTCCTTGCCACATATCTCGGGCTATCCTGTTACTGGCTAGATAGACCAGATTGGCTTCAAACTTGTGGCAAACTTGTGGTTGTACCTCAACCTCTGAGTATTAGAATTATAGACATGTGCCACCTCGACAAACATTTTTGCACCGTGTACTTCTTTCTATGCCTAGCTTTCTGAAATCCAGTGTGTCACCCCGACATACTGGCATAGTCTCAGTGTTTTGGCCTATTCATTCCCCTGTAATTTCTTCTGTATAAACCTCATAAATCTTGTCTACACTTGCTGTCTCCTTTTCCTTACCTCCTGCTCCTATTCACTCTGAACCCACTACTACCTAATTTCCTATCTATCTATTGTGCCACTAAGCACTTCCTGCTAAGTATTTGAAGACCCTCCATATCACCAGGTCCCATGGATATATTTCTAAGTGTCTATGCACATCCATCCAAGGTCTCACTGTAGTTCAAGGTTCCTGGAATTCCAGACATGAGGTGCCAAAGATAAACATCAAAAGCAACCAAGGGAGGGACCGGGAGTATGGCTCAGCAGTTCAAGCTAACTGCTTGCAAAGGCCAGTGTTCAATTCTCATGATATCATAATCTAGGTGCAAAATGTGGCACAAGCATCTGGTGTTGGTTTATAGCAGTAAGAGGTCCTGGTGCCTGACACCCTCCCCCAAATAAAAACATACACACAAGTGCAAATTAAAATAAAAACAATTAGAGCAATGGAAGAGCTCATGTCTGTAATCCCAGCACTTGGGAGGCTAAGGCAGGAGGATAGCCATGAGTTAACATACGTCAATTCATGGTAATTAACATATCCATGACCTTGACATGTTGTTGTAGTCACCTTTCTTGTTGCTGTGCAGAAAATAACCCAACCACAAGCAGCTTATGGAGGAATGGGCTTATTTTGCCTTATAGACTTGAGGGGAAGCTCCATCCTGGCAGGGAAAATGATAGCATGAGCAGAGGGGTGGACATCACCTCCACCACAGGACTGCAAACAGTGGCAGGAAGGTTGCCAAACACTGGCAAGGGGAAACTGGCTATAACCCCCATAATCCTGCCCCCAACAACACAATCCCAACAAGGTTCCAATACCCAAACTGCCATCAGCTGGTGATTGAGCATTCAGAACACATTAAGTTTATGGGAGACACCTGAATCAAACCACCACACGTGTGTATTTGAGATAAGGTCTTTCTGTATATCCTAGGCTTGCCTTAAACTCAATATATAGCCCGGGTTGGCCTCTGACTTATGATCCTTCTGCATCAGCCTTCCCAGTGTCTGAAATAGATTTCAAGTTCATCTGTGTGTAGTCTGATTCATGTTTGTTTAAAATCCTCCGTGAGGGCTGGAGAGATGACTTAGTGGTTAAGGCAAAGCAGAAGGACCCGAGTTTGAGTCTCCAGTACCCACATAAAGCCAGATACACAAGGTGGTACATGTGCCTGGAGTTTGTTTGCAGTGGCTGGAGGCCCTGGTGAGCCCATTCTCTCTCTCTGTCTGCCTCTCTCTCTCTCTTTCTCAAATAAATAAATAAATAAATAAATAAATAAATAAATAAAATATATTTTTAAAAAATCCTCTGTGATAGGGTGGAGAGAGTGCTTAGTGGTTAAAGGCACTTGCTTGCAAAGCCCGAAGTCCCAGGTCTGATCCCACTGTACCCATGTAAAGCCAAATGCACAAAGTGTCAGATGCATCTGGAGTTGGCAGTGGCAAGAGACCCTGGAATACCCATGCATTCCTCTGCTTCAAATAATTAAAAATATTTTTTAAATCCTCTATAACTTACATTACTCTTAAGAATAAGAAATAAATCCCTGTCCTGCCCCTGGCCCACACCTCCAGGCAGGGTTCTCAGTTTGCTTCTGGAAACTGGCCCTCAACTAGACCAACCAGTGACTACTGTTTGCTCTGGGTATAGGACCTTTGTTCAGAGGGATCCCTGTGTTTGAAGTGCTTCCCTCTCATCTATGCCTAGAAACTGGATGTCTCAATGCCATCATTACATCCAAAAGAAAGGTGCCCCAACCTCCCTAATTCAGACACATTCTCCCATCCCATTCCATCAAAACATCATGTATCTATTTCTTGCAGAGCACTTTTCTCAGTTGCCATTTCAAATTGACCCATGTGATCATATAAACAGCTTTCTCTCCCATACAGCTAAAAGTTCATGAGAGCAAATGAGGATCAAGCTTTGTTTACATTGCATCCTAGCATCCAATTTCCCTCATGGAACAGAGAGAGAATTCAAGTATGATTTGTTGAAAAGATGAATGACAAGGAGTTTGTTGATGACATCAATGGCAGCCTGTTAAGGAGTAAGGACTGGAGTCAGGTCATGTGATGACTGTGCAAGGAATTTCAGAGGATGAGCACATTTGGCTGGCTATGAAAGGGCAAAAGAAGGTCTCGGCAGTGAGAAGGCTGATGCATGAAGTGGGCTAATTAGAGCTTGGGAGTCTTCATGGTCACATATGGTGACAAAGTGTCTGAAGGGTCCCAGTATTTCCTTGCTTTCTTCCATTCATTCTAGTGCTTCTCTACAGGCCCTCAGGCCCATTGTCACGCTTTGGTATGGAGCCCCAAAAGCAGAAGCTCCCCAGAGTTTACTCTCCTTGATCACTGATTTAATCAAGTAAATGTCCTTGAGCTTCTCAGCTTTTCCAGCCATGTATCAGAGCCTCACGACAGAGCTTGTTCTGAACTCTCCAGACTTTTTACCTCATACTATGATATCTACAGTGGCTCTGGGTCTTTGAGTGAGCTATACCAGTGCCACTCTGTCTCGGTTGGTTTCTTGGACATTGAAGTCATCAAACATGATAGTCTGGCTTTGGGATAAGAGAAATGTTGAAACAGGAAGGCCAAAAAAAAATTAAAACAGAAATTCCCATACTTTAACAGTTAGACCCTGACTTCTTGGATCCTGACCCTGGTGACTTGGGGTGTCTTATACAAACATTGAAAGCCTAATTCCTAATGACTCCAAATGGCCAGTTGGACCAGAAAGACAACCATTGCTGTAAAATGTACTACTTAGCAAGAAACTGAGATTCTGCTTCTTTTTCCAGATCTGGACCCCACACAAATAGCACATGAGATGAGACCACATAACTTCCCTTTAATTATTATAAAAGAATTCCCTTCCTTACCTAGGAAGAGATTCTCTAAGAATTTGCCCATCACACTTGTCTCCTTTTATAGAGTACTTTCATTGATGTTTTTTTGGCATGTATGTATGTGTGTGTTTAGTATACATGCATAGTATTTGCTCCTTCATGCGTATGTATATATGGAGGCCAGATGTTAATATCAGGTAATTTCCTTGTCTGCCCCTCACCTTATTCATTGTGGCAAGGTCTATATATGTACCCAAGGCTCACCTGTTTGCCTAGTCTAGCTAGCCAGCTTGCCTTGGGGATGCTCTGTCTTTGCTACCCCAGTGCTGGGATTTCAGGTGGGCTGCTACATCCCCTGGCATTTATGTGACTGTTGGAGGGCATCGGATGTGCCAAGCAGGCACTTTACCTACCCTATCTCCCAGCCTCTGAATGATTTTTAAAATAAATCTTTTTTATATCCTTTCTGCTCAAATAAATATTTTTACCCTGCACCATTGGCTTTTCACTGTCCTTGCCTAAATGACAAGGGACACTATGATGTGGTCTCCAGTGACTGAGAGATCATTAGATGACATTAACCAACAAGGAAACTGCATTTGTCAAGTCTATGACAAAATATCTGACACAGCTGGGCATGTGGCTCACACCTTTAATCCCAGCACTCAGAGGTAGAGGTAGGAGGAATGCTGTGAGTTTGAGGCTATCCTGGAACTATAGAGTAAGTTTCAGGTCAGCCTGGGCTAGAGTGAGTCCCTACCTTGAAAAAAAAAGAACAACAAACTCCCCTGACACCTCCACCTAATATAGGACTTATTTTAGCTCATGGTTTCCATCTGTCATGGTGGGAGGACATGACAGATTAGAATACCGCACATAATGATGACCAGAAAGACAGGGGAGATGTGCTAGGGACATAGCTTAGTGGTTAAAGGCACTTGCTTGAAAAGCCTGCTGGCTCGTCTTCTAGTCCCCAGTACCCACAATGTGGTGCATGAGTCTGAAGTTCATTTGCAGTGGCAGAAGTTACTGGCATATTCTTTCTCATTCTCTCCCTCCCTCTAAAATCAATTTTAAAAAAGACCCCATGCCTAATGCTAGTAAGAGAAAAGAGATTGAAAGCAATTGAATTCCTTTTTTTGTACATATGTAGTATGTGTGCAGAGCTCAAAAGAGAATGTCAGTTGCTCCACAGTATTATCCACTTGCATGTTTCCTCGAAATGGAGTCTTTTCTCCTGAAGCTGCCATTTTCAGGAGCCCTTGCAATTCTCTGCTTTTGCTCCCCATAGGATTAGAGATACAGATGTGCTGTTTATGTGGGTGCTGGGGCATCAGACATGGGTGTCTCAGGCCCTCCTGTAAGCGTGGCAAGTGCTGAGTCATCTCCCCACCCCCATCATTCCTTTTTTCATACTTGTGATGGTAAATCTTCATTGTTAACTTGACTGGATTTGAAATCACCTAGGAGATACACCTCTGGAAGTGTTTCTGATGACATTTCCAGAGAGTATTAAGACAGGAGAGAAGACCCACCCTGAATGTGGGTGCCACCATTAAATTGGACCAGCATCCTGGCTAGACTAATTAAAAAGGAAAAAGCAATGAGCGTCAGTGCAGAAGGGGCTCGAAGTGGGAGTGAGCAGGCAGAGGATGAGCAATTTCAGTTGCTAGAAAATCCTACTTCTCATCCCCTTATGCCTTCACAGCCCTCAGGCAGGAGTCTCTTCAACCTGGGGCCCGTAGTTCCACCTCTGACTCCAAGACCCTCCCCTCACTGGTCTGGAGAGCCAGCAGAAGATTTAATCTGCCCTCAGTCTGACCCAGTACATCCCACTGAGTTCCTGCTGAGCGGAATGTTCAGACACACTAGTGATTTGATTAGGCCCAGAGCCTCCTGCTCTGGTCAGCCCTCTGCGGCGCTGAGAGGAGGGAGATTGAATTAGCATGGATGCTGAGTCCCTGGAGCTGCTGAAATGCATTTATAAATGGATTTTTAATATAAAAAATAAGGGCAATTGGTACTGGCAATTAGGATATAATGAAGGCCCTTAGAACTAGAGTTGCTTAGAACTAGTTGGAATTGTCTTGGCTATTAGTGGGATGCAATGGTAAATGCTTAGCTACAGATAGTTGTGAGTTGAATGGGGCATACAAGTAGAGAGCAGAGAGATGGAGTGGAATGGGTTCCTCCCAGCAGGTCAGAAAAGACAAAACATTAGAAAAAAATCTGGCCATGTGGCTCTTGACTGGAATTCTAGGACTTGGAAGGCAAAGGCAGGAAGATCGCTTTGAGTTGGAGGCTATCCTGGGATATGTAGTGAGCTCAGGTCAACCTTGGCTGCAAACTGAGAGCCTTTTTTATCAGGGCTGGTTTGGGAACCTGGCTGCAGCTTTGATTGTACTGAACAAATACAACAGCAGCATCCACATACCATCAAAGTCACTATTTTACAGTATATAATCTGGTGTGTCTTTTTTAAAAGGATATGCATAGTTGTCCAAGCATCAGCACAATCAATTGTAGCTTATTATTGTTTAAATATTTTTATGTATTTGTGCATGAGAGAATGATTTATTTGAGAGAGAGAGAGAGAGAGAGAGAGAATGGGCACGCCAAGGCCTCCTGTCTCTGCAAACAAACTCCAGATGCATACACCACTTTGCACATCTGGATTTATGTGGGCACTGGGGAACCCAGGCCAGCAAGCTTTGCAAGCAAGCACCTTTTAACCAGTGCCATCTCCCCAGCCAAGAAGTTTGTTTTTTAAGCTACATCATTGGTAGTATTAGGTTGTACACACATAATGTACACACCTCAGTGAATTTGAGGATGGCATACCTATGTAGTTAATCTTGGTGGTCAACTTGACTGGATTGAGAACTTGCTAGGAGATTAGAACATCACACTGCTGGTTTCACTGTGAAGATGTTTCCAGAAAGGCTTAGCAAAGGAACAAAGACAACTCCATATGTGGGTGGCATCATTGAATATGCCGAGGACCCAGATGGAAGAAGAGGGAAAAGGAGGAGGAAACCCATCAACACAGACTGTCTGCCATGCTATCCCTGCCATGTTGTGCTGAAACCTCTGAAACTGTGAGCTAGAATAAATCTTTCTCCTTTATTTTCTCAGATATTTGCCTACAGCAATGGAAGGATAAAGAGCACAATATCATCCTTTCCCAAAGCTTCCATAGGCTCCTGCTGCCATTATTATATGATATGGAAGCATGAATATTATTGAAAGCTATAAAATAATCACCTTTACTGTTAGAAAATACTTTTTAATTTTTAAAATATATATTAATTTTTATTTTATATTAATTATAACAAGTTATTCTCTTTTATCCCTTCACCCCAGCTCCTTTTATCGTGGAGACCCTCCTCAGTGGAGTTATGCTATTCATAAAGGCCTTAATCATTTCCTGTGGAGTAGTGGGGGGGTCTGTGCCTCAGGATATTCCTACCCACTCTGTGGCTTTTACAATCTTTCAGCCCACTTTTTCACAATGTTCACTGAGCCATGGCAGGCCTTTGGGAAGTCTGATTTAGTGTTGAGTTCTCTGTAGTCTCTGGATTTTTGTTTTGACAGGTTATTATTGATTGCTGTGTTTGTCACCTTCAGCCTGGGGCTGGTTGTCAGGCTAGCATAAGAGCTGTGTTCATGTCATCACTTTCCCTGAAATTTCTCCTGGGCACTTGCAGATGTGGTAGATGTGGCATGTCTCATGGTGGGCAGTCAGTTAACTTCCGGTCTTATTAATGGATGTTGCTTCTGTTCCATTTTCTCTGCCATCTGTAAAACAAAGCAGATTCTCCAAACAAGAGTGAAAGCAGCATGAGTTAAAGTGGGGTATGCAAATTTGAGAGTTTTTGTTTGTTTGTTTGTTTGTGGGTAGGCCCACTCTTTTCCAAAAAGAAGTGGGGGCTTCTCTCTGAGGTCCGTGAGTTTCCTGACCATGGGATTCTGACTTGGTTTCTAGCACCAGATATGAGTTGTCTCCCACTGAGTGGGCCTCATGTCCCATCAGACAATCAGAGAACAGTTGATTACTCACAACATTTTACTCCCGTATTCTGTAAGATCAGGTTTGGTTGGATTCCATATGTGAGTAAGATCATGAAGCACTTGTTTTTCTGAGCTTGGCTTACTGCAGTTGACCTAATCCCATTCATGTTGCAGTAAAGGGTAGGAATCCTTTCTTTTTATAACTTTTTATGTTCATAATGGCATTCCATTATGAACAATATGTACATTCTTTAGTTATTGGTCTGTGTGTATATGTATGATATGTGTGTGTGTTTATTTCTGTAAGGGGGCAGGTGTACAATGCTCTGGAATGCATGGAGAAGTCAGGGGACAAGTTTTAGGTGACAGTCCTCGCCTCCTACCTTGTTCAAGGCTAGGTCTTTAGTTCCCTGCTCTGTTCCCCAGGCTGGAAATAGTTCCAAGTAGATTCTCCTCCTTCTGGATCACATTCCCAATAGGAGTACTGGGATTACTGATGCTTGTGTTGCAGTATTCTGTGCATTCTGGAGATGCAAATTCAAATACTCATGCTTGCATGTTGTAGAAAGCTTCACATTGCTGTGATAGATATCCAAAGCAAAGTGTAGAGGAGGAAGGAATTTATTTCAAGTTTACAGATTCAGGGGACATTCCACAGAGGGTGGAAGAAGCTGGATCCCATTCACAGATCCAAGCAGAGAGAAAAATTGCAATAAGCAAAACACCAGCACCAACCAGCAAACACACCAGAAAGCAGAAAGCTGGGACACCAGCCAGAGATCAGACCTCTTTGCATAACTTTGGTCTGGAATTCAGATCTACTCCCAAACACACCTTTGGGCTGGACCTCAGGAACCACCCCCATGATACCTCCTCCAGTCAGGTGGCTAGAGACCAAAGTTACAAGCTTTCATAAAACAACTGTGTCTATGGGGGACATACATTCAAACTACCACACATGGCATCTCCTCAGCACATCTTTTTTTTTTAAGACTGAATTACTTTTATTTTTATTTTTATTTTATTTTTTAAAATATATATTTATTGTCCATAATGGGTTACATTATTTAGTGGGCAAACCATGCGTTGTTATCCCGAATTCCCCAATTCCCCCCCACCCCATCCCCGATCAGCTGTATATCCTCCTCCGTGGGCTGTATTAGTCCTTGTGGCAAGGGATCCTGTATATCTTAGTACTCATCCCGGTCTTACTGGCCCAAGTGTGTTGTTACTGATGGGTGCCATGCCTCTGGACAGTCTCCCCCACC
>PVHP010040778.1:0-15690 GCA_004024765.1 Zapus hudsonius | reverse complement strand
ACTTTGCTGTGACTAATAATTTGAACTTCAACAGCCCTCAGCTCCTGGAGAGCCTGCATCGCAGGCCTGAAGAGTTTGGAAAGACAATGCTTGAACATGTCTCCAGCATCACCCCTGCCCATTCTGGGGTCAGTTTTCATCTGTTCCTCACCGAATGCTTCTCCTCTGTGATGATTTTTGAGAGGTAACATGACAGACTTCGTTGCAGAGAATGTTTTTAAAAGTTGTGTGAATGGATGAATTTCCATTGGAGCCTAAGTTTCTATTTACCTTTTTGTGACATGAAAGAATGAAAGAAGAGAGAAACCTCATTATCTTCCTCTCCCACAGTCTCAGCAGTGAAGAGATAAAGACGGCTCTCAAATGAACCTGCGCTGGGATATCTGCTGTGTCTTTAACAAGCATGGTCTTTAACATGCGGTAACACTCAGAAATCTCAGTGCCCGGTGATAAGAATAATTGTATTCATTACGAAGTTGAATATAGGAACCTACTTCTGAAATAATTCCCTCATCTGGACTTACACTGAATCCAGTTGAGTGGCACATTCCAGTGAATTCTTATGAGGAGGGTTCCCTGGCAAAGTGATTGAATTTAATTTCTCAGAATCAAGGTAGTGTTGAGAAAGGTACCTGACAAGGACTGAGGACTGAGTAACAGGCAGAGCTCCGCAGGGTTGAGGTGTGCAGCCCAGGCACGAGGGAACACTCCATGGACACTGAACTCCTTGGGATCCCAACAAACTGGTTGTTGTCTCTCCTGCTGATTGGTTATAGAAATGCCATGCATTTTTTTAAAAACTGAAGATGTCTTTAAAAAAAAAAGCTTTGGGAATCCTTTACATTTCATCTACTTGGGCCACAGCTTGGGTCTGAGGGTCCAAGGGTTTGCCTAGGGGGGAAATTTTCCTCATCTCACCTGGCTTTGGTACAGAGTCTGAAACGCAACTTGATATATTAGAAAGTCCATAAGACCACTGTGAGCAGGGAACTCTGCACAGGGAACTGTTCTCTGGTAAGCTCAGGTTTATAGTGGTCATTGGAAAAGACAGGCTTCCCTCCTAACCTGGAACCTGCAGATATGACCTTATTTAACACAGAGGTCTTTAGAGCTGCGACTAAGTCAAGGATGTCAAACTAGTCTGGATGTCCAGAAACCCAAGAATAAAGTGTCCTTTATAAGAAACACACACACACACAGGCACCCAAAAGACACAAAGAGACAAGATGAAGGTCATGTGAAGACTGAGTCAAAGATAGGAGTGACCAAGCCACTTGACACTTGTAGACACCGGAACCCAGAGCTAGCAAGGATGACATCTCCACTCTCAGGACCTAAACACAGCTTCACATCTTCAAGAATGTGATAGAATGCATTTTCACGGCAGCTTCTGGAATCAAATGTGCAGTCTTATCTCTGGGTGTGCTATAAACTTCCCTTCTTCATCATTCGGGGCTGGAGTGTGTAACAGCACGTGAATGGAACCCCTCATCTTCTCTTCTTTACTGCATCCCAATGACCCAAATACCCAACAATGGAAGAGGGTGAAGGTTTATTTGGACTTCTGAGGGTTTCATTCCTCATGGTTGGGAAGGTGAGATGACGGGATCAGTCCGTGTCTTGGTGGACCAGGAAGCAGAGAGAAAGCAAGAATCAGAGCTGGGTACGCTCTTCAAAGCCTCACCCTACTTTCACAGCTGGACCCCACCTCCCAAAATGTCTAGAACCCCTCGAGACAGCATCGCCAGCTAGGAACCATGCATTCAGTACAAGAGCCTGGGAGGGACATTTCAGATTAAAATCATAACGATCACCCAACCGGTTGCCACAGGTGGGAAGACTGAATGTGTAAGTCACATGAGAGAAGCAGGCCTGATGGCCCAGATTTCAATCCCTGGTACTCACAAACCCAGTCATGCAAAGTGGCATATGCATCTGAAGTTCCTTTGCAGTGGCTGGAGGCACTGTCACGTCCATTCATATTCTCTCTCTCTCCCTCCCTCCCTCCCTCTCTGTTTCTCTTCCTTGCTCTCTCTCCTTGCAAATACATAATAAATGAAAATATTTTTTAAATCATATCTCCAGTCCACAGGTCTTTTCCTGGTCTCCCTCACTTTTAACCTGACCCCATCTATACTGATCAGTAATGGACATTACTTTATCAATGCTGACCATGTTCCACAACCGCTCACAAAGTCCACAAGACCTGCCCAGTCTGTCCTCAAACTTCCACCCTAGATTCACTCCATTGGTTTCTACTCCAACCCTGAAAATTCATCCTGAGCCTCCTGCCCCAGGGTCTTTGCACAGGCTGTCCTTTACCTTCAATCCTTTCTGTCTCTGCTTGAGCAACGTTTACTGATGTCTCCAATCATAACAGAATTGTTCCATTTCTTTTTCATTATTTTTGTAATGATTCATTCAATGTCTTTCTGTACTGGGCAGCAAACTCGATGGGACATGGATTGTGATTGATTTGCTCTTACTAACTCAGCACAAAGACAAAAGTTTTGAGTCACTGTGTGTTTGAGGATTATCTTCCATGAGCCCCTCATAGTAAAGACTGCTTAATGTGACATCTCTAATACTTAGTACACTATTTATTACTATTAGTTGTAGTAGTAGTGTTATAACCATTACTGAACACTAATTATTACTTGTGGTAATATTTAGGAGAGCTTTCATTTATTAAATAGATGCATCCAATTCCCTCTTGCTAGATTGTTTTCTCATGTATAACACTTTGGATTTAGACTAAATTGGTGATTCTTAACACTCTTATAAAGTATTATTATTATTGTTATATCTTTTAGTCAAAATATACCTTCTTTTACTCCTATCCTTCCTCCTCTTCCTTTTTCTTTTGGGACAAATTCCCACTATGTCTCAGGATGGCCCAGAACTCACTATGTAGTCTAGGCTGCCCTCAGACTTTGGATTCTTTTAACTCAGTATCCTGAGTACTGGGTCTTCTTGAGCTAGTCAGTTCCACATATCAATGGAAAAACAGCAGAACAACAACAAATAATTAGATAACTGTCTAAGAATTTAAAATAGGAACTCTTGTTTTATTCTGCTTGCCTCCTCTTCCCACTCCCATTCTCAACATGAATTTCCTGAATCAAAATATATCAGACTTTGGGCACCTAAGCAAAAAAGAAAGAAAAAAAGTCAGTTCTCACCTCTTAAATTCAGCACATACCCCATGACTGGCTGTCACCAGGGGCCTGTGGAAAGCAGACAGACAGACAGACAGACAGACAGACAGCAAACAAAATTATTAAGAGGCTGCTTGCAAGGGGAGGACAATGCAGCTGCAGGGAGGGGCGCAAAGGGGGCTTACCTCCCTCCCCCAGGGTAGAAAGGGACAGAAAACTGAGCATGGAACACTAGTCAAGGGCTCTAGACAGCCATGGCACCCTCCAAGGATAAAGCGGGGGAAGAAATCTTCCTTCCCTTAGTCCTGGCTCAAGCTTCCCAAGAATCAGAAGGCAAGGGAACCCACAGATACAGGAAGCCCCCCAGAGCTCAGCAGAGAGGGTAAGAGAAGACCTCCAGAACAAACGCTCATTTCAGAGAAGGGAGTTAGGCAGGAAAGAATGTCCTATGCCACAGCAATACAAGTAGGAAAAGCGTGGCTAAGGGTTCCACCACAGTTCCTGTCTTGGAACCCTTTGAGGACTAAGACGTGAGAAAATGCAGAGGAAGCAGGAAGGAGGTGACCAGGCTCCATCATACTCTTGGTGAGGTCTCTTAATGGTGAGGGACAAAACTGGAGCCAAATTGGAAATCAATTTAGAGGTTCCCCCAAATGTTCAAAATAGAACTAAGATATGATACTGCTATACCCAAAGAAGTCTGTCATGGGCTGGAAGATTACCCAGTGCTTAAGTCGTTTGCCTGCAGAGCTTAACAAACTGGGTTTGATTCCCCAGTACCTTTCCTGATACAGGAGGACTGTTCTTCGATCAAAGACATGTGGATAGCTGCAATTCCCTGCTAGGACCTTGTGGTGGTTTGAATGTGATTATATGTCCTTCATAGACTCAGGTGTTAAAATTAATTAAACCTGTAACTTGGTCTCTGGCCAGGGGTCGATGCTGGAGTCCAGCCCCAAGGTTGGGGAGCGGGAGGATGTGAAGTCCAGTCTATCGGTATGCAGAGGTCTGAGCTCTGGCAGGTGCCCTGCTTGCTGGGTTTTTGGTCTGTGTCTGCTTGTGGTGCTGGCTGCATGGCCATGTTTCTCTCTGTTTAGATTTATGAATGGGAGTTGGCTTCTTCTGCCACTTGATGGAACTTCCCCTTGGATCTCAAAGCTGAAATAAATTCTATTCCTCCCATAGAGTGTGCCTGGTTTGGATGTTCATCCCAGCAATGCAAAGCTGTCTGCTACAAACCTCCAAACTAGCCCTTGAACCTTGGTGTCTCTCAATAGATGCACAAGAAGAGAATGTGATAGATGTTTTAATTCAGACCGAAGGAAGAATTAAACTATGTCATTTGCAGACAAATGAATGGAAAATCATGGCAGGAAAATTATGCTGTGTGGAATAAGCTAGACAAAGAAAGATAAATATTGCATGTTTCCTTTCATATGTAATATAGATTTATACATATTGGTATATATTCATTATATAAAATGATGTGTTTCATCAATTTTCATATATATGAATCATACACTTTGATAATATATATAACATGAGAGTGGAAAGGAAACTACTTGAGAAGAGGGAGAAGACCAGAGGGAAATGGGGAAAAAAGAGAAAAATTGGACATATGCAAATATGATCACAATATATGATGTACATGTATGAAAATGTTACAGTGAAGCCCATTATTTCACACAATGAATACACACTAATGAAACAATGGTCACGCTACAGATCAATCCCAGGAGCTAAGAGCATACCGAATCTCAGCCGCAGTCTCAGTAGAGCACAGGGGATCACTAAGTCTCCAGAACCCTGCAACATCAGCAACAGAACCCACATCATAGCCGAAGGCCTGAGGGTGGGGTCTCACTGCACAGCACAGGAGACCCTTGCCCCATGGCTCCGGCAGGCACACTTGGTGCAGAGAACCCCTTCACATTATGTGTTTCTTCGCCTGCACATACTCCAAGAATATGCAAAGGACACTGAATTCAGAGTCCAGGGGTCAAGGAGGTTATCTCTGAGGATGTCAACATATACATACACTCAACTCTGTTCAAAAAGCAAGATTTCATTCATCAGTTTTTGTGTGTGTTATATGTGTGCACATGTTTGTGTGTGTGCATACATGTGTGTCCATGTGCATGTGGAGGTTAAAGGTTAACACTGACTTCCCTCCACAATTGCTCTCCACCTTATGATTTGAGGTAGGATCTTTCACTGACCCTGGAGTTCAACTAGTGTGGTTGAACAAGAGCAAGCTGTCTCTATCTCTCCAGCACTGGGATATAGGCTCATGTCTTCATGTTCAGGTTTTCTGTAGGTGCCAGTGATCAAAACTCAGGTACTTATGCTTACAGAGCTGACAATTTACCTACTGACATATCTTCCTGCCCCCAACATAAGCTTCTTAGAACTTAGCTGCAAATCAGTGGAAGAGAAGAAAAACTAAATTCACCGAGTTTATGAGAATAAAACGTGTTCAGCTCTGATGGAAATGCGAAGTCGAGACAAAAATCAAGTTCAGTCACCGAACCCCAGTGTGTTTCTTTGTTACTAAAGGTTGTGGACAATAAAATGAACATCTCAGTTGGTCAGGTGAGCCTCCTTGTGCCTCACCAAGCTTCACATCTCACTTAGAAAAGTAAAAGACACATTTCAGAAGAGGTGTGAAATTTTCCTGATCTCTCCACCTTTCCATATGTCATTTAGTTTCTATTAAGAGTATAGAGCATGGGAAAATATTAAAACTCAGCCAGCTAGAGAGATGGCTCAGCAGTTAAGGCACTTGCCTCTAGTGCCTAAGGCCCCGGGTTCAATTCCCCAGTACCCACATATGCCAGACCCACAAGGTGGTAGCCCTGGCATGCTCTCTCTCTCTTTCTCTCTCTCTCTCTTCTCTCTCTCTCTCTGCTTGAAAATGAATAAAACTCAGCCAGGGGTGGTGGCACATGCCTTTGAGCTCAGCACTTAGGAGGCAGAAGTAGGAGGATCTCGATGAGCTTGAGGCCACCCTGAGACTACATAGTGAATTCCAGGTCAGCCTGGGCTAGAGGGAGACCCCACCTTGAAAAAACCAAATAAATAAATAAATAAATAATTGAAACTCCACATTGGTGTGTGTGTTGGGGGTTGTTCTGAAGAGATGGCTTAGTGGTTAAAACAAAGCCTGCTAGCTAGGGTCAATTCCTCAGTGCCCATGTAATGTCAGATATAAAGTGGCACATGCAACTGGAGTTCATTTGCAGTGGCAAGAAACCCTGGCATGTCCATGCACACACACACACACACACACACACACACACACACACACACTTGCAAATAAATACATTAAATTAAATAAAAACTCCACGTGGCCTTGTAAATGTACCACTGAGAAGACAGAGAAACTCATATAACAAAATATACCTTTGGCAGTGTTCTGCTCCCTGGCCCGTTTCAGTGGAAATTCCTTCTCATTGCTCTCTTTGTACTTTGAGGTCCGATCATGTTTGGGATATGAAGTACCCCTCAGTGGCCTGTTGTGGAAAGCTCGGTCCTCAGCTAGTGGAGCTAATTTGAGAGATGCTGTTAACTTTCGGAGGCAGGATCTTTAACTATGGAACAATCTCCCCAGCCCACTTTGTCTTCCTAAACTCAACAGAATGCATACCACGAGTTACAGACAGACAGGTGGACAGTCAGTTCTTCCCCAGTGCCAGCCGGGACATCAACATTCCTGGATCCACTTCCCAAATCCTTCTGCTCCCTTCCCTCTTCACCTGGTCTTGGTTTACCTCTCTAGTCTCTGCACTTTGTTAATTCCTAATCACCTGTCACTCAATTCTAATCTAGGACTTTGTGAGGACCACGAATTAAAGTCAGAAGGGTCTTAAAAGTGAGAATTGACCTGAAATTCAGCTCTTTCTCTAAGCAGGATCAATCTTCAGGTTCCCGGCCAAGATGAGATGTATTTAAAAACATGTCTAGCCAATCAGCTCTTCAGATGTGTTCATGAAGTCTCATGAATCTTATTGTACACCCTGATTAGCACCTAAGAAAACCATGCCTGACAGAGGGCACATGGGAATTGCAGCTTGTTTAAAGAATTTATAGCCGCAAAGGAAGGGGGAGTACGCAGAAGAGAAAGGAAATAATTGACTTTCAACCTAGGTGGTCTTCAGTCCTAGGTAGGGTCTGTGGCTGACAGAACGATGAGGTCATATGGTAGCCCTTGACATTAGCCAGCCCAGGCAGGCTGGGAAAGGAACTCACAGGAAAGCTGAAATAGATGTCCCCATGAACACATTATCACAATAAATCAGGACAGTTGCTTGCTACAAAGCATGCTGATTGGGCATCTAGACTATAGACAGGAAAACCTGCACCTGAGAGATGGGACCTGCTCAGACCTGTGGCATCTGGCCTGCTGCAGAGCAGCACTTGGAATCAGGGGTTTCTGACACCTGAAGGGCTCTGCCCCAAGCAAGCTACCTTTCTCAGGAGAGAAGCTGGGACTTATCTTCCTGTCTGGCCCAGAACACCTGTATTCTTATCTCGCCCAAGGAAACCCAGCACCTTCTCCATTGCTTTTGAGAAGAGAACAGGAGGAAGATGTAAGTTGATTCTACGTTTATGAAGGACAAGAATTAGGAGGCAAGGAATAGCATCTATTCGAACAGGGATGGCTGGCTTCTACTAAGCCAGCTCTACCCACAAGTGGCTCTTATCTTCCCATGTGTTAATTAGTGCATACACAAAGAAACAAAGTGTCCCAGGCTTAGAAATGTCAAGGGGTTTCTATAAACTCACACAGCTGGCAAGGACAGAGCCAGAAATATAGATCAAGTTCTGTTTCAAAAAATTATAAAATTATATCTATATCTATATCTAAATCTAATCTATCTCTATCTCAATATCTATCTATCTATCTATCTGCCAGATAGATAGATAGATAGATAGATAGATAGATAGATAGATAGATAGATATAGGTAGCTTAGTTAAGTTAGCTCAGTGGTTAAAAGCTCCAGCCTGTCAGCCTGGGTTTGATTCCCCAGTACCCACATAAAGCCAGATGCACAGAGTGGTCCATGCATCTGGAGTTAATTTGCAGCAGCAAGAGGCCTTGGAATATCCATCCATACTCTCTCTTTTCTTTCTCTCTGCTTTCAAATAAATTAATAAAAATATTTTTAATGCAAAGGTACAAATTAATTTGAATTACTTGAACTAAGCTGAGTGACTTGATCCTATTCTTACCAAGATTTATGGGAATTCCAAGGACTCACATGTCCTTCACCAGAGGGAGGAGGAGATACAGATAATGGTTCATAAGAGAATCCCATGTCCAGTAAGCACCTTGAATGGAAGCTCTCTGTGGTGCTCAGCAGACACACGTGTGATGCCCTGGCACATCTGGCAAGCAGTTTTCTCACCACTATGATGGGAATGGTAGTATCTACCTCCCAGGGTTGTAAAAAATCTTGAGTCAGATTCTACAGATGCCAAGCACCTTGGACTCAGGAACACTTGTTAAATGTGGTTCCTAGTCATTACGAATGTCAGTGAGCATCAGTGAGGATTCTACTGCTGATGTGATGATAGTGAACAACCAAGGTAACATGGTTCTTCCAAGCCCGAAGTTAATGGTCTGGTTAGCAGTTCTGGCTAAGGCTGATCTGGCTCCCAGGGGATATTTTGGCAATGTTTGGAGACATTTTGGGCATTGGGATGGGTATTTTGTGAGTTGGGATCTGTTAAACATTCAGTAACACACAAGACAATGCCCTAATAACAGTGTACAGTTTGAAAACCCCAGCATGAAAACTCCAAACACTGGAAGTGAGAGACCACCCAGGTGATTTCTTAAAGCACCTCGTGGTGGTTTGGAACAGGTATCCCCCATAAACTTATGTGCTCTGAGTACTAGGTCCCAGCTGGTGGCAATCTGAGAATGGGAGCCTCCTGGAGGCAGTGTAGCGTTGAGCTTATGGGTGTTACAGCCAGCTTCCCCTTGCCAGGGTTAGGCACACTCCTGCTACTGTTGTCCACCTGATGTTGACCAGGAGGTGATTCCACCCTCTGCTCATGCCATCATTTTCTTTGCCATCCTGGAGCTTCCCTCGAGTCTCTAAGCCAAAATAAACCCTTTCCTCCACAAGCTACTTTTGGTCGGTTGCCTGCCAGCAACGAAAAGTTGATAACAACACACCTCTTTCAATCACCATCTTGAGCTGATCAGGATTCTGTATCCTAAAGGAAGAGGAGAGACCACAAAGGTCAAAAAGTTGATGATGAAGCTACTGGGTAGGACATCTCCTAAGAGTCAGGAATCTACACCTTGACATCCCTTCCTCCTCAAAGGCCAGCCTGGTACAGTTGATCCTCCAGCCTCTCAAGTCCTCAATGGAAAATGTCTCTGGTTGAGATGTGCAACAGGGTATCTGACTGGCCCCGTCTTGCTTGTCAGCCTCTGTGCTGGGACTGGATGAAACCCAATGGAGGGGGCGCTGAAGGGAGAGAGGAGGACAGCAGCCAATAAATGAAAGAATAATGGGACATTGATCAGCTCTTTACCACAGCGGGGGAGCTGTCTAGCTGAGCCCCGGTGCCATCAGGTGGAGCTGCTCTAATGCATCCATGCATAGCCTCATTTAGCTCCCATCAGCATCTCTGCGTGCCATGGAAATTGTGCCAGGTCTAGCACTCTGGGTTGGATATTGAGAGCTCGTGCCCTTTTCCCATCACCAGAGCTGAGGGCCAAATCCAGACTCAAGCAGTTTACTTTTTATCAGAGATGAGGTTGGTTGGAAGGAGAGCATGGAGGAGATGAGTGTCTCTAGAAAATTCCTGCAGCTGTCCTCACTCATGTTATGGTCGTGCAGTTTTCTGATATCACCATGGCTCTTGCTGCAAGGCAAGGGTCAGCCTCCAGCCTCACCAAGTTCCAAATACCTCCAGCAGAGGAGAGTTTAGACTGGTGGCAAAGCCTTCGCTGTCATTTTGTGGAATTGTCTTGAATGGCCTGTGAGCTTTCTTTTAAAGAAGTAAAGCATATTTCTCTAAACACGAGGAGTTATGGACCCTCTTCTGCATGGTGGTGCTATGGAAGTCTCACGCTGCAGCCCGTCACTCCCCGGCTCCTAATTCCTCAGCTGGAGAGTGCAGACATGCAGGGAGGGGTCCTTATGCACCCCAAGGAAGATGAATTGAAAAGCATGATGAAATAGACCACAACAGAAAACTGGCTGCTGAGCCCACCCGAGGGAGAAGTAGTATGTGGGTAAGGTCTTGTTCTTAGTCATTGCCTGCTTCTGGAGCCTTCCTTACACAGTGCCCCACCCTCAACACCTGAAAAGGAGTTACATGCCTGGAAAGCTCTTAGGAAGGTGAGCCTTGTTGAGCAGGTGATGGGAGTGGAGAAGTAGAAGGAACTAGGAACCGCTGGGCTGAGAAAGAAAGAAAGAAGGAAAGGAGACCCTGCAAATGGGATGAGGCAGGAGCGTAGCAGAACAGGGCAATGGTGATGATGGACAGTTGCAGATCCTGAAGTTGGCTGACACTTGGCGAGTCACAGAGACCCTTTCCTGGGTCACCCTGTGTAAGTGTCCGTGAACACCCATGCTGCTGCTTTTCGAAGGAGGCTGTGTTGAGGGCTTCAAGGTTGATTCAAGATCATCTGAGCGTGCTCAGGCTGCACTAAGAAAAAGGTTCCTTTTCCATTGGTGTAACTAACACTCTAGTCCTAGACTCCCTCATTCAAGTTCATAGACTGATCTAACTGCCAGATACAAGAGCGTATGCTGCACCAACCCAAATCTTCTTCCTTCCCTTCCAAATCTATCAGCATATTTCTTTATTATACCACTTTGAAAAGGAGCAAGTTGAAGGGAGAGACAGAGAATTCTAACCACTCCTCTGAATCTATATCAGCTTTTCCTTGTAACCACAGCCTGTTTGGTATGCAGCAGAAACTTTTGAGTTTAGTGTTTGACATAATTTAATAGTGTGCATTAATAATAACTGTAATTTCCCCTGTAGTCAAGACACTAAGAAAATGAGGAGTGCTTCATCTACCTCACACAAAATAGTAACCGACCAGGGCAGTCAGTGGAACGTCAATGAAGAACAAAGACCGGGGAGGGCCCCCACATGGGTGCACACACACTCCGCAGTACAGAAAGCTCTTGGGTTTTTGTTCCGTCCTTTCTGACTGACCACATAGTCATATTGCCCCCATGGTGTGGATGCTGACACGGAGACTAATGAGAAAATAATTTTTGTCCTTGGAGAAGCTGTTCCGATTTTAAAAATGTGTTATAGGTATTAGTCATTTGATGATGTATGACGATACATTCTGAGAAATGCAATGTTGGGTGATTTTTTTCACTGTGTGGACATCAGAATATACTCTTTTGCAAATGAGATGATTATAATACTAGTAGGTGATGCCATGTGATGGGATGATAGTCACATGTGGTCCATCACTGATTTCAAATGTTGTCATCCAACATGCAATTGTACTTGAAGTCATTGGGATGGGGAGGGTGGAGGAACAGACACACCTGCTCATTGCCCTTTCTGAGACATCTTGCCTCAGAAAGCATTTCTAGGTGATTCGTGGCCACTGTGCTGTTTTGTGGGATAGGAGAACAGTGCGCTGGACACCAACCAGCATCCTGGTTTTATCTTCTAGGGAGCAGAGTTGATTTAGGGAAGTGGCTGCCCAGAGCGTCAGTCACACTTCCCAGCCCTAGGTCAAGCCCTGTGTGAGATTTAATCTTCATTGTCTTGTCGTGTCACTTAGTGTAATTTTTTTCCAATTGCATCAATTTTCCTTAATATTTTATATCTTCACTTTTCTTAACAGTTGAATAAAATTCTATTGTATATATATATATATATATATATATATATATATATATATATATATATATATATATATATATGGAACCTTACAAAAATGGAAAAGTTTTAAAGCGGGGAAGAACCACCTTGCACGTGGGAGGCACCATACCATGGGCTGGGGTCTCAGACTGAATAAAAAGAAGAAAGATATCTGAGTGCCAGCATTCATCTCTCACTCTATGGGTGAGAGATGAGACTCTGAGTCACTGTGGGTGCAATGTGACCAGCTACTTCAAGTTTCTGTCATCATACCATCTCAATCATGATACCCTAAAACTGTGAATCAATATAACCCCCTCCTTCCTCAGGTTGCTTTTATGAGATATTTTGACAGGGCGAGGAGAAAAGAAACTAACACACCTGTACTGTTCAGGGATCTTCAGAGGAGCAGAATTGATAGAGTGAATATATATTATCAAAGAGATTTGACTGGCCTACAGTTTGACAATGGCTGTCTGCAGGTGGAGAGTCTGAGAACCCAGTAGCTGCTCAGTCTATGAAGTTGGATATCTCAGCAGAGCCCATCTGGCACCAACGGCCTGGAGGATCCCTGGAGATGCACTAGCCTTCAGTCCACAGGGATGGAAAGGTGGATGAAGCTGTGCTCCAATGTCCATGAAGAACAGAGGGGCAGCATCAGGGTAGACACATGCACCGGTAAATAGCAAGCCAGCCACAAGGTCTTGGGACTTTCAGAAAAGCACCTGCTAAGCCATCCTCAATGAGCCTTTCATGGGTGAAACGAACAGTGCCGATTTCTTAGAGATCAAGAATGAATTTCTATCTCAAAGATTCAAGAACAAGTCCTGGTGTTGAAGAGCAGCTGTGCAGGACAGCTTACCTAAACATGTCAGAGGACCTCTCTCGCCCATCTGCTGCCCTAAACACCTACTTGGCTGATGTGCTGTGCTTGGCAGAACGTCACCAGAACCCTTCTAAGGAGTCCATAGCAGGGACAAGCCAGCCTGTGCAGTCCTGTATGAAGTTCTGAAGCAGCAGTTATGTGATGATGTCACCAGACTGCCAGCTACCTACTACCATTGCCTGGATACCCCCGGTTGCTGTGAGGTTAAAGATGCTAGATGGAACATTCTGGAACATATTCGGATCTCCACAGCAGGTAGCCCAGCAGCAGCAAGGATGCATCTGCTGAACAGTATGACCTTCCTCCCCTTCCTTTGCTCTGGCTTCACCTGATGAGGGCCCGAGAGACGCTCACCTTCCTTCCACCCACCTTCCATGTTGCAGAGGACAGCCCCATGCACTGCAGAGATGTGAGGGTGTGAGGGGCAGTGGTGGCCCTCCTGCTGGAGAGGCATGCAGGAGGGATGCTGGCACACGCCATCTGCAGGGAGCAGGCAGGCTGGCTCCTGGCTTCTCAGCAATCTAAGAGCTGTTATGCTGTAGGCTCCTGTCACACTTGAAGACAATGATCTGAATTTCTTCCTCTTTGGGGTTTTATTTTGTTGGTTTACTTTCTGTTTTCTCCTTTGGGGGAGTACTCAGAGTAGATCCCGCCCCTAGTGAGACACAGCTATCTCTGTTGGCATCTTTTGAATTCCAGGGAACCAGAGACTCCAGCCACTGTGAAACCGACATGATATTAAATAGAACAACAGCAGCAGCAACAAGGGGTAAAGGAATTAAAAAACCTTGCTAAATGTTGAAAATAAAAGTTTTCATATATTTATTTTATTTTTATAAAAAGCTTTGCCCTTTCCTGGAACTTCCTGGAATTCTTTCACAGACCTGCCCAAGAAGCTTTTTCTCTCTTTCTTGATTTTTTTTTTGGCTCTTTGAATTTTCTTTTCTTTTAAAAAAACATTTTATTGGCTGGAGAGATGGATCAGCGGTTAAGGCACTTGCCTCCAGTGCCTAGGGCCCTGGGTTCAATTCCCCAGGACTTACATAAGCCAGACCCACAAGGTGGTGGCTCTGGTGTGCTCTCTCTCTCTCTCTCTCTCCCCCTCCCTCTTTCTCTCTCTCTCTCTGTGTGTGCTTGAAAATGAATAAAATATTAAAAAAAAATTTTACTGGCAACTTCCATACATATAGACAATATATTGTGATTGTCATCCCCTACCAAATCCTCCTTCACTGAATCCCTTCTTTCTATCTTATCTCTCTTCTATTGTGATGTCATTGTTTCTTTGCAGGTGTGGCACCAGGCACTATGAGGTCATGCATGTCTAGGTCACTTTGAGTCTGGAAGCCAGCCCTGTGAGCACTCCTCCCCTTCCTTTGGCCCTTACATTCTTTCCTTTATGTGATGGTTAGGTTTTGTTGTCAACTTGACCTTTTTAGTAACTCTTGGGTGGGTCTCTGAGGATGTTTATAGGAAGGCAGCCTCTCAGTAGAGGGCAGGATGTAAAGAAGCTCAAAGAAGCTAGAAGTAAACATCCTTTCCTGTGTGAGCCATGCAGGAAGGAAATTCCAGAGACTTAGGAAGCCATTAAGTCTGGGGAAGGTTTGTAAGACCCCACCCGAAAGCTATATAAAGGGGAAGAAATTCTCTCGTTCCTCCTGCCTGTTTGCTGTGTGTGTGGTATAGGTGATGGGTTTTTCTCTCTGCTCAGACCTGTGAAAGAGGGCCAGCCTCTTTTGCTGTTATGGAACTTTCCTTCAATTTGTAGTTTCAATAAATACTTTCCTCCCCCAAATTGTGCCTGGTTGGAAGATTCATCCCAGCGGCATGTGGCTGACTATGACACTCTACTTCTCTACCCTATGACGAGATCCCACCAGAGCAAGTGGAAGCAGAGATGATCCCCCTCACAGTATTTGTTCGATTTGCGTGTCTGTGAAATTGCGTGTATCTGCGTGCACAACTGTTTATCAATGGATGTGAAAGTGCCTGAGTGTCTGCTGTGTGTGGCTGTATGTGACTTTGTATGTATGTCCATCCATGCGTGTCTGTACATGCATACCGCTTTAGGTCTGCGTGTGTCCATGTGTGAACACATGTCTGTGCATCTTTCTGCTTTTGTACCCATATTGGGGCATAGCATTATGACTGCATTTGTGTGTAAATTACTTTCATTATTACATGTTGACAGCATCAAACCTTTGATCATCTGAACTTGGACTCATACATATATATGACAATGACATTGTCCGCCTCCCAAGAGTTCAGCTCAAAAATAAACCACTGCTTATATGGTTGTTGTCTTACTCTTTAAAAATAATGAGAACAGAAAAATGAAACTTCTGCCAGTAGCACAAATACATCAGTCCTGGAAACTGCTGCTGTGAGTCTCCATGGCAAAGCAACTTTCAAATGTAGTTGAGTTATAAAGAAAAGGACAAGACTCAATGAAAGGTTTGGAGCATATTAGACCTAAAAGGCCCAGAGTAGTTAGATAGTTCATAGTACTTTACTGTCTCTGTAAACAGGGCATGTCTGCCCAGCTGCCATCGTAGTCAGAAGTAAGATACTGGTAACACTGGCTTTCTAAATGTCCTGGGAGGGTTTTTGAAAATGTTATATGAAATAAGCAGATCTTCCTAATGCTTCTCATTTTACTGTGACCTCTCAGAATGCCTTGCTTTGCATAACAGCATTGGTCTAGATGGCTGAATATAATCTCTTCTTCACTATTTTATAACAGAAAATGCCCAACTACTCTTTCCCTTTCTCTCTTTCTCTCTCTC
>PVHP010040777.1:0-15726 GCA_004024765.1 Zapus hudsonius | reverse complement strand
ATTGTGTCGCCCTCTACCTTTTCCGGAACAGGTTTTCCCTTTGGGCGGCATCTTGGGCACTTGCTGTTGAACTCTCCAGCTCCCGTAGTTGTAAAGGCCCTTTAAGGTCCCATGGGTATGTCCTAAACATTGCCTGAAAGCGGCATCGCAATCAACCCTTGTAATCGCGGCTCCGGACGCAGGCATAGCTTGGGGCAGCCCCAACCCTTTGCCCTTGGACCAATGGGGGCTGACGATTGTTGACCAATAAGAACCTGGAGGCGTGGCGCTGAGGTGAGAAAGTCCCGCCTCCGCGCTCTTTCACACGTCCTGATTTGCACCAGCTTTCCAGCTCTACCTCTTCCCCGCCCACATCCTTTGCGCTTGCGCATTTGGAGCCGGCTTCTGCAGCCCCTCCGCAAGGGGAGGGGAGAAGCGAGGTGGGGAAGGGAGGGAGAGGGGCCTTGGAACGTTGGCCTGTCCCCGTGAGGCCCTCGGACCGGGAAAGCTATCTGAAAGAGAAATAGCTGTAATGACGGATCACTCCCGCCATCCCCTCATACACACAGGCCTGCCCTCGCTGGCCATTTTTCGTTTTGCAGCTATAGCCGATTGGGTTTAAGATATTTTACAAGTCCCAATCACCCCTTTGCATGGAGGAGAATTCTTGTCATGGATGCATTGGAAATAGTCTAAATGCCCCTCAGTAGGGTGCTGTTGCTTAAATAGATTTTTAATCACACAAAAGGATATGTATTATTTAAAATGACAATTGTGGAGTTGTGGTGATGGCTCAGTGGTTAAATGAGCTTGTTTGCAAAGTCTGGGGTTCGATTCCTCAGTCCCCACATAAAGCCAGATGCACAAAGTGGCACATGCATCTGGAGTTCGTTTGCAATGGCAGGCGGCCCTGGTGTGTCCATTCTCACAGACCCATATGCACAATATGTCTCTTTTTTCAAAAGGTAGGGCTGGGGATGTAGCTCAGTTGGTAGAGTGCTTGCCTAGTATTCCTGAAGCCCTAGGTTCAACCCCCCCAGCACCACACAAATCTGGATTTGTGGTGCATTCTTGTACCACTCTGAAGGTAGAAGCAGGAAGATCATGTTCAAGGTCATCCTTGGCTACCTAGGGAGTTTTGAGATCAGCGTGGGCTATATGAGACCTTGAGTCAAAAAAGTATGTATCTAGCCTGGCCTGGTGGCACACGCCTTTAGTCCCAGCACTCCGGAGGCAGAGGTAGGAGGATCACAGTGAGTTTAAGGCCACCCTTGACTACATAGTGACTACATAGTGAATTCCACGTCAGCCTGGACTAGAGTGAGACTCTACCTCGAAAAACAAAAAAAAAGTATATATCATTTATTATATAATATATGCACCAAAAAGTCTGGCTTTACAGTACAGCAACATGTGAACAATGGTGTTTGTTGGTCTATACAGATCATTATGTATGTTTCAGTGTACTTTCCAAAATTCTGTAACTAAATCAGCTTCACTGATCTATTAGCTCTGTGTCTTTGGCTCAGGTTCCATCATTTGTGAAATGGAGTTCATTTCACAGGGTGTTAAGAGATATAAATTCACATGTGTAAAGCACATAAAACAATAGCCAGCTGTAGCATGGACTTTAGATGAATGGCTTTTGGATTTGTGCCCCAAGGTTTTTTTTCTTTATAGACAAGGCCTTGCTAAGTAGCCTACATTGGCCTGGAACTCACTATCCCCTCCAGCCTCTGCCTCCTGGTTACTAGGAGATTATAGGCATTTGCTCCCCTAATGCTTTTTCTCCTCTCAGAACCCTTCCCACCTCCACCAGTAATTTGTATATGTCACCCAGTGCTCCATTCTGTGAGGTATCTGTCCCAGCTTGCCTCTGCCAGCGAAAATGTGTAGTTCCTCCAACTCAGTTTAGTTTCTGTTGGTTTTGGTAGACCTGAGAATCAAAATTTAGGAATGCCAGACAAGTGTTCTACCACAGACTTTGCCAGCTCCAGGACAATGCTTCGGGTTAATTTTTAAATTTATTTTTTATTTTTGTTTTGCATGTGTGTAGTATATCGTTTGTGTGTGTACATGCATGTGTGTGGTGTGTGCACAAGCATGTGTGTTCATCTTGTGGTTGCCAGGTGTCCCCCTCCTTCACGCCTGCTTGTTTTCCTTTGGACAGATTCTCTTAGTGATTCTGGAGCTTGCTGTTCATGAGCCCCATGAGTCTCTCATACCTGCTCCCCACAGGTCTGGAGTTAACAGATGTGAATGGCCACTGCCAGCTGTTGATGTGGGTTCCGGAGGCCTCAGATCTTCATGCTTGTGCAAGAATTGCACTTAACTGCTGAGCCGTTATCTCTCCAGCCCTGTTTATTTTATTTTATTTATTTGGTTTTCCAAGGCAGGGTCTTACTCTAGCTCAGGATGACTTGGAACAGGAAAAAAAACAGCCCTGCACTCACCAGTGGCCAGAGATGCTTCAGTATGGAGATAGCTCTGGATAGTAAGAAGTCTCAACATTCATCAACGTACTGGAAATAAGAGGCTGTTGAGACCTCAGCACGGGGGATCAGTGGTTAAAGGCCCTTGCCTGAAAAGCTTGTTGGCTCTGTTCAATTCCCCAGTACCCACACAAAGCTGGATGCAAAGTGGCCAAGCATCTAGCATTTGTTTGCAGTGGCAAGAGACTTCCTTGCACACACACACACACACACACAATATTAAAAAAAAATATAGCTCAGCATTATATGAGACATCTCTATCACACTCCTCAAAGCTCAGGGAACACTGCAGAAGAGAGATCAGAAAGAATGTGAGAGCCGCATGGTGGGGAGGAGTGTTTTGGGGGGGCACTATCCTTCAGACATGTACTGATTGGGTGCATTCATGCTCTTACAGTGGATATCCTTACCTCCGCAAGGCCTACCTATTGTTGAGCCCATCAATATTTGGACATAGATGATGGAGGAGAACAGAAAGAATAAGGCATCAAAATAAAAGAACGACTATTTGAAAAGAGGAGGGGGTTCAGTGAAATATGGGTGTGAGGAACAAAAAGTAATGAGGTAATGGCAGGGGACTATGATCAAATTACAGTATGCTTTTGAATTAAAAATTCAAGCATTTAGCTGGGTGTGGTAGTGCATGGCTCAGTAGGAATGTTGTTGTGAGTTCAAGGCCAGTCTGGGGCTATAGAGTGAGTTCCAGGTCAGCCTGGGCAAGAGGAGACCCTACCTCAATAACAAACCAAAAAATCAAATGTTAAAAAAAGCTTGCACTGTTTTGAAATGTGAATTTCTACTAACTTTCATATTTTGTTAATATTATATATTGTTCTATCTCCTGGTACACATTATTTTTCTTATTCAAGAGAAAGGCATGGGCATGCCTATAATGTCAGGAGTTCAAGACTAGTATCAGCTACATAGTGAATTTAAGGCAAGCCAGGCTATGTTAGACCCCATCTCAAAAACACTAAAATAAAATAATTAAAGAAAGAAAAGGGCAGTAAGCGTATTTGAGAAAGAAAGAACAAAACGCCAGCTTCCCTACATGGTTAAATCTGCCCAGTCTATGAAGGCCGACTGTGGAGAATTCCTGCTGGTGGAAACAGAGTGACAAATTAACTGAACGGAGGTGGGGAGGAGAGAGGAGGAAGATTCAGTCTTGAAACCATGGTAACATCTTCTGGAGTGTTCCGGTGACTCACAGCCAGTAATGGTTGCCAGATGCATTGTGTACTAATTATCTTCTCTGACTAAGGCTTCTACGTGTTCTGTGAACAAGGAGTCAGGAAAGGGAAACTGGCAGCCCCCTTCCCATAAATAAAAAGTTCACAAACCTTATAGCCCAACCCTACCTGCTGCAAAACCCAAAGGCTACTTTCTTATTGATAAGATCCCAGCAGAGCCTATTCTGAAAAGAAAAGCTTGAAGCAATATTTAATAATAATAAAAAAGAATGCATATATATGAACATCAAAAAATGCACAGAGATCTCGTTGATCTCATTCATAGGTGGTCAGTGCATAGGGAACTCCCCTCAGGGTCTGTGGCCATGAGCAGAAAAGGGTCAGATAGGTGAACTTGACCACCTACAAAAACGAGACATCTCATTTAGACATCTCTATCACACTCCTCTGACTAAGGCTTCATGGCAAATGGATGCAGGGGCATTGCTGAAATGATTTATGTGTCTTCCTGAGTACATTTGGTGGCTGAAGACTTCTTTTTATTTAAAAAAATTTATATTTATATATTTGCAAGCAAAGAGCTATAGAAGAGAGACAGACAGAGAGACAGGGTGTACTATGGCCTCCAGCTGCTGCAAACAAACCCCAGATGCATGTGCCACTTTGTACTTTTGGCTTTCTGTGGGTACTGGGGGATTGAACTTGGGTCATTAGGCTTTGCAGGCCTTAACCGCTGAGCTATCTCACCAGTCCCATATATATATATATATATATATATATATATATATATATATATATATATATATATATATATATATATATATATATATATATATTACCCAATTATAGTGGCCAGGCTGGGCTCTGAGCTCAGGTCTGTGTAACTCCCAGCTGGTACTCCCTAGGATACCATGGTGTTGAAGGCTTTGCAATGCTCTAAATGAAATCTATTAAAAACTAGTTCCTCTTGTTTTCTTCCCAGGGTCTTTGAAGCCTAGAGGAAATCTGTGTAAGAGGTAAGAGGTTCGAAGGCCGAGTTCTGCCCCAGGATAGGTCAGAAAGTAGTTCCTGGCACATGCACCAATGCATTGGGCATGTGTAGCCTGGCATGTGCTCCTCTCTGTCTGCTCCTCTGGTCTTCCCGGGCTGCAGAAGAATGAAGGCCACAGAAAGAGCCCTGCAGAGCTGGGGAATGTACTGTAGCTGGGGCACAGGAGGTGTTGAAGAAGGAATTTACTGTATCCCTACCTTGTATTACGTATCTCTGTGTCTGGTGAGTTCTGCCTCATGAACAGCTCTTCTCTCTGCCTGCATCTTTTAAAAATTTTTAAATTTTATTTTATTTTATGTGAGAGAGACAGACAGACAGGCAGGCAGGCAGACAGACAGACAGACAGACAGACAGACAGAGGGGACACCAGGGCCTCCAGCCACTGCAAATGAACTCCAGACTCATGTGACACCCTGTGCATCTGGCTTTGCATGGATACTAGGCAATTGAACCACTTAGCAATCTCTCCCACCCTGCCCATATCTTTCATGGTTTTGTGTGTGATGAGGGGGAGGGAGGCAGGATGCTCCAATAAGGATTCCTCTGGTAGTACCTGAGACTACAGGTGTGGATCACCAGACTGGACCTGTGCTGCAGGAAACCGAACATGTTAGCTTTGTCTTATCCACACATCCATCTCTCCTTTTTTTTTCTTCAAAACAGAGTCTCTGGCTTAGGCTGGCCTCAAGCTCCCTGTATAGCTCTAAATGACCTTGGACTTCTTAGTTTTATTTATTTATTTTTCTGAGGTAGGGTCTCACTCTAGCCCAGAAACTTCTTATTTTTAGTAGTGAAAGTATGGATGTATTAAAAGTGTAAAGACTGGGGGAGAGTATCCAGAGACATTGCCTCTCTCAACAACAACACACAAAAAACTGGCTACTACTGGTACAATTCATAACCCCCATCCCATGGAACATTCCAGCAATCCCACTGAGGAGGGCCCTCTGTGGTTTGGGGGCAGGGAGGAGGGAAATAGGAGTACCAACACAAGACTTGTTCATATAGTGTTTCTAATTATTAATAATAAATAAAATTTTAAAAAAATGTATAAATAGTAGCTGTGCATGGTCGCACATACCTTTAATCCCAGCACTCAGGAGGCAGAGGTAGGAGGATCACCATGAGGTCAAGGCCAGCCTGAGACTACATAGTGAATTCCTGGTTAGCCTGGGCTAGAGTGAGACTCTACCTCGAAAAACAACAACAACAAAAAAAAAGTGTAAAAGAGAAAGCATAGAATAATACACTCCATGGAGGTGGAGTGGGCTCAAGAGTCGACCTTGAACTTCAGATCCTCCTGTCTATCCTTCTGAGTGCTGGCATTAGAGGTCCGTGCTAGCCTGCCTAGTTTATGTGATGCGGGGGATTGAACATAGAGTTTCGTGCACACTAGGCAAGCCTGCTACAAACTGAGCCACATCCGCAGCCCTCCTCAGATTTTTGTAACATTTCAAAAACAAGTGATAGACATCAGTAAACTCCAGCCCTAAACACTTCAGTAGTCATAATGTTAACTGACTCACTAGCATCTCACACACCCTATCCTCTTTCCCGCATCTCCAGTCTCCTGTATTTTCTGAACTTTGGAGTTCAAGGCCAGCCTAGGCTGAAAAACCAGTTCCAGGCTAGCCTGGACTATGTAGTGGAACCTTGCAGAAAGCGAGTGGGGACGGGGCATGGTAGCACCCTTAGGAGGCTGCCACAGGAGCCAATCTGCACTACACAGTAAATTCCAGGACTCCCAGGGGACAGCATCAGTTGTGGAAAAAGCTATCCTTGCTGGGTATGGCAGCACAGATCTGTATGCAATCCGAGCACTCTGGAGGGGCAGGTAGGAAGATTACAAATTCTAGGCCAGCCAGGACAACATAGTGAGATACTTGTCTCAAAAAACAACCAAAAAAGAAAACAAGAAGTGGGCTGGAGAGATGGCTTGGCGGATGCCTGGCCTTTGATTCCCAGCACCCACGTGCAGCCAGGTGCACAAAGTGGTGCGTGTGTCTGGAGTTCCTTTGCAGTGGCAGAAGGCCCTGATGTGCCTATACTCACTCTCTTCCTGTTTTCCTCTTCTCTTTCTTTAGTTCCCTCTCAAATAAATAAATAAAAATATTTACAACATCAATAAGTAAACAAACAAACAAACAAATAAATAAACAAAAACCCAGGACTGGTTGCACATTTCTGTAAACCCAGTTACTCAGGAGACTGAAGTGGGAGAATTTCAAATGAAAGGTCAGGGCTACAGAGCAAATTGAAGGCCAGCCTGGGCAACTTTGTGAGATCCTGTTTCAAAAGAAAAAAAGAAAAAAGGGCTGAGGATATGGCTCAGTGGTAGAGTGATTCCCTGGCAGACACAAGACCCTAGATTCAAAAAGAAAGAGAAAGAAAATGCTATCTTTCATAAAATTGTTTTCTTTAAAAAACATTTGGCTCTACTTGTCTGAGCAATCTGTATTCTCTGTTCTTTTCCACTATCTATTCATCTATATCTGTGATAACAATACACCATGTCTTGCAGTTTCCATTACAGTAGCTACACACTGCCTTTTTATTTCATTATTTTATTTTACTTCTGACAATCTCATACATACATGTAATGTGTTTTATTCATATTCACCCCATTACTCTCTCTTATCCCCCTCCTTCTAAACTCATACTAACTCTTTTTTTTGGTTTTTCAAGGTAGGGTCTCGCTCTAGTCCAGGCTGACCTGGAATTCACTATGTAGTCTCAGGGTGGCCTTGAACACACAGAGATCCTCCTACCTCTGCCTCCCGAGTACTGGGATTAAAGGTGTGTGCTACCACGCCTGGCTAAACTCATACTAACTCTTAAAATTATGAAGAATGATTCCTACCTCCTCCTCCTCCTCCTTCAGAACTGTTTTAATTATTCCACTTTCTTTAATCTTTACGTATACATTTTTTCCCAAAGATGTAGTTCAAGCTAGCCTCAAACTCAATACTCCTGCTTCATACTCTTTCATATTTGCTTATGGGCATGTACCCCTAGAAACAGCCATATTCTTTTTTAAATTGATATCTTCATTATAAATAATTATATACATTGTATGAGCAAATCTTGTGATGGTGCATCCATTTCCCTCCTCTCTGTCCCCTACCCACTGGGGGGGGGGTCCTCCTCGGTTCGCATAGTGGATCTGTCCATATCGTAGGGGGTTATGAACTGCACCAGAGGTAGCCAGTTTTTTTTCTTCCCCTTTTGTGTATTGTTGCTGAGGGGCACAAAGTCTCTGGATATTCTCCCCCACCATGGCTCTTACATTCTTTCCGCCCCCTCTTCCACTTGGTTCTCTGAGTCATGGTGGGTGAGTTTTAAATCTGCTTTATTGTTGAGATCTTAAGCCCTGGGTTGTGTTGGGTATCGTAGGTGTCTGTCTCCATTGATCTTTCCTGGGTTATCAGACTTGCTGTGGTGATTGGTCTCCTGTTTGTCTTGTCACTTTCTTGTAGGTTTCATTTGGGTCCTGTGTGAAGGCCAGGGGTGGTTCATCTGCCAGATTGTCAGCCATCATCCCATGTCTTGTTGGTAGAATTGAATTGTCCCCAGCTCTCTTAATGCCTTCTGAAAAATACAAACAGAATCTACATCGGAGAGTGACATCAGTATAGGCTAGAGACAAACATTGTAACAGCCATATTCTTTTGAGATCCGGCCTTGCAATGTAGCACAGGCTGGCCTCAAACTTGTAATCCTTCTGTCCCCAGCCCCCAATCCATATACATTTTAGAATAATCTTTTCTGTGTTTACAAAAAAGTCTCTAAGATTCTGATTTGAACGTTAAATATGCAAACCATGTGGGGAAGAATTGGCATCATTACTCTGTTGGAGTGCTCCAACCCATGAAAGCTGAATGTCTCTTAGTGAACTGACCTTGTCATCATTTTTGTAGTACAATATTTGCATTCCTTATTTTCTTTCATGTGTGCACACATACATACATGCATGATACACACATGTGTATAGATTTAAGATGTTGTAGTGACCTCTGTGTTGCTCAGGCAAAATACCTGACCAAAATCAGCTGATGGGAGGCAAGGGATTATTTATTATTTATAGGATTATTATGTAGTTTTAAGGGGAAGCCTCATGATGGCATGGAGAGGATGAGCAGCTGGCATAAAGCAGCAAGTGAGTTAGCTAAAGCCTGGCAGGGGGGAACTGGCTATGACATGCCAAAGCCCACCCTCCAGCAACACACACCTTCAGAAGGCTTTACCTCCTAAATGTCCATCAGCTGGATACCAAGCATTCAAAGCACATGAGTTCATGGGTATATCTGGTTTAAACCACCGCAAATGGATATGTTGAATCCATCTCACATTTGGAATCTGAGTTCCTTCTCTGCTACTAGCTGGAGAAAATGTTCCACTTTTAAGGTATTAATGTGGTAAGACTGAGTCCACAGAGATAATCTCTCTTAACTCAGTCAACTGATTACTAATTTTAATTATATTCCCCCAAGTTCTAAGTCACTTTTTTCCGAGGTCCAGGCTGACCTGGAACTCACTCTGTAGTCCCAGGCTGGCCTCAAACTCACAGTGATCCTCCTATCTCTGCCTCCTGAGTCCTGGGATTAAAGGTGTGTGCTACCATACCTGGTTACCATTTTTGAATTCTACTCAATACAATGTTAATATTCGATCCAGGCATTATGAGTGCTCTGTTGGGTATGCTAGATTTTTGTATTCCTTTATAAATACTTGAACACTGTTCTGAGATCTTGATAAGTTGCTTGGTAACAGTGATTGCTTTGGAGATGGAACCCAGGGTCTCCTCACATAAGCTAGGCAAGTGCTCTATTGCTGAAATACACTTCCTATCCTGAGATTTATTTGTAATCTTTATTAGGTAGGGCATCACACCACTAAGGATGCAATAGCCATGAGAGGACCCTAATTAAATCCCCTTGAGTTCCCAACTTTCTGGTGGGAAAGAAATTGTTCCCCTTCCCCAGCATTTCTTCCCCACTGATCAGCACTCATGTGACTACTTGATAAATACCCGGGGCAGGTCTACAGGCTTCTCTCTTGCTGGACCACTGTCCTGCTAAGTGTAGCTGCCTTGGGCTCCTTACATCCTTGGTTCCGTTTACTGAACTCATAGTCCATGGAACTCCACCTTGGCTCCCCTTCCTGACCAGGGCCTAGAAACTCCTACAAAAGCAGGTTGAAGATCATCCAATTTGTATCCTGTCCCACATGGATCGCTATCCTTCATGTTCTGATGTCCAGAGTCTTGAAAATCATACTCTCTATTTTTTCCTATTCTGCTATTTGCTATTGCAGGCAAGAGGATGAATTCCTATCATACCACCTTATCTGGAAAAGGAAGTGTTGAACTCCATATACATAGATCCTCTTTTGCATCTGGCTGTTTTGCTGAGTAGTAACATGTAATGGCTTGAAAGTCTCCTCTCAAACACACAATGAAATTTAATTGTCATATCAGTGATAAGAGTTGAGAGCAGCTGTGGATGTAGCTCAGTGGTAGAGCAATTGCTTAGCATATACAAGACCCTAGGTTCAGAAAAGAAGAGATGAGACCAGCTGGGTGTGGTGACACATGTCTGGTAATACCAGTATAGAAAGAAAAAAGAGAGTTAGGGTGATAGCTCAGTTGGTAAAGTGTTTCCCTTGCAAGCATAAGGAACTGAGTTCATATCCCCAGCACCTGTAATCCCAGAACTACGAAAATGGAGACAGGAGGAACTCTGGGATTGGTTGGCCAGCTAGTCTAGCCTTACTGGTGAATTTCAGGCCACCCTCTTGCACAAAAGGTGGACAGGATGTCACTTGAGGTTGTCCTCTGGCCTTCGCAAAGACAAAGACATGCACACATGTGCATGGCCACCTATACACATAGGTGTAATCCCCCACAAATACACACACAAACACACACATACACACACATTCTAGACTCAAAATAAATAAGTTTTAAGCAGATGTGGGATCTTGGATGATCAGGCAACAAGGGCTCTCCCTCATGAGTGGATTGATGTTATTATCCTAGGAATGTTGTTATGGAGAGAATGGTTCTTTTTTTTTTTTTTTGGTTTTTCGAGTTAGGGTCTCACTCTAACCCAGGCTGACCTGGAATTCACTATGTAGTCTCAGGGTGGCCTTGAACTCATGGCAATCCTCCTACCTCTGCCTCCCCAGTGCTGGGATTAAAGGTGTGCACCACCATGTCCGGCTGAATGGTTCTTTATAAAAAGACCAGTTCAGGCTCTCTCCCTTCCCCTGCTTCCCTTTCAGTCATTCTTCCTCTTCCCCTTCTTCCTCCCTGTCCTTCCATATGAGATGATGTTGCATGAAGACCCCTAGCAGATGCTGGTACTGTGATCTTGGACCTCCCAACCTCTAGAACTATAAGGAAATACATATCTATTTTTCTAAATTATCATCAAGTCTCTGGAATTTTGTTAAAGCAACACAAAATGGACTAAGACACAGCAACTTGTTCTTTGTAAAATTGCTGTTGACATTGTATCACATGAATATTTTCCCATTAATTTTTTTGTTCTCAATGTTATACCTGAAATTCTGAAATTTAAAGAAAAAGTTGGAGGAACACTTCAAGATATAGGCATAGGGATGGACTTCTGGATAAGACCCAAACAATAAACATATGGGACCCCAGGAAACTGAAAAGCTACAGAACAGTTAAGGAAACTGTTGACTAAGTCAAGAGACAACCTACAGAATGAGAAAAAAGTCTTTATTAGCTTTTATCTGACAGATGATTAATATCTGAAACATATAAAGAACTAAGGTAAAAACTAAGTAGTAAAAACCAAACAACCCAATCAAAAAATGGGCCATGGAATTGAACAGAGTTCTCAAAAGAAGAAATACAAATGAACAATGAATATTTTAAACTATTTTTAATATTTTATTTATTTGCAAGCAGAGAGATACAGAGAGAGAGAGAGAGAGAGAGAGAGAGAGAGAGAGAGAGAGAGAGAGAGAGAATGGGTGCACTAGACCTCTAGCCACTACAAATGAACTCTAGATGCATGTGCCACTTTGTGCATCTGGTTTGGTACATTGATACTGGGGAATTGAACCCGGTCCTTAGGCTCTGGAGGCAAGTGCCTTAACTGCTGAGCCATCTCTCCAGCCCCCCAATGAATATTTTTAAAAACGTTAAGCATCGGGTTGGAGAGATGGCTCAGAAGTTAGGGGCTCTTGCTTCCAAACCCTGATAGCAGAGGTTTGATTTCCCACTATCCATGAGGAGCTAGATGCACAAAGTGTGGCAGTGGCAGAAGGCCCTGGCGTGCCCATTTTCTCTCTCTTTCCTTGCAAATAAATAATAAATTTTTTTTTAATGTTAAGCATGTTTAGCCACCAGGGTAGTGCAAATTGAACTACTTTGACATACTATCCGACTCTGGTCAGAATGGCTCTCATCAAAAAGTCAAATGATGGGCTAGAGAGATGGCTTAGCGGTTAAAGCATTGGCCTGCAAAGCAGAAGGACCTAAGTTCAATTCCCAGTACCCATGTAAATCCAGATGCACAAGATGGCCCATGTGTCTGGAGTTTGTAGTGGCTGGAGGCTCTGGGACACCCATTCTCTTTGTGTCTGCCTCTCTCTCTCTCTCTCTCTCTATCTCTCTCTCTCTCAAATAAATAAATAAAATATTTTTTAAAAATTCAAATGACAATAAATACTGGCAAGGGTGTATGGGAAAGAGAAAATTTTATTTGCTGTTGATGGGAGTATAAATTGGTGCAACCACTCACTATAAAATCAGTGTGAAGTTTCCTCAAAAATAAAAAAAAACCCACAGATGTACCAGATGTACCATATGACCCAGCTATACCATCCCTGGGCATATATCATAAGGACTGCATACTTTATTTCAGAGATACTTGCTCACCCAGTTTTATTGCTGCTCTATTCACAATAGTTAGGAAATGGAATCAGCTTAGATGCCCACCAACTGATGAAAGGGTAATGAAAGTGTGGTACATATATACACACTGGAATTTTATTCAGCATAAAGCAAATGTAAATTAGTGAAAATTTCAGGGAAATGGATGGAACTGGACAGAATAATGCTCAGTGAGGTAATGCAGACACAAGACAAATGCTGCATGTTCTTTATCATATCCAGAGCCCAGCATTGAATTCTTAGCTGTGTGTAAGATGGAGTAAATGTCAGTACTAGCTAGAAAGGGGCTATGAAAGGTGAGGTGGGGAGGTATTAAGGGGAGAAATCAGCAGATATCTAAGTAGAGGAACAGAATACTGGAGGTGTAAAGATCTCAGTGGGTTCAGGGGAATGGGATCAAAGAGAAGAAGGGGTGGGGAAGGTGCAACAAGAGATTATTTGATAAAAACATATGGAAGTCCACTTCTTTGTTAGATAAATAAAGAATACTAATTTACACCATAGGTTGTTATAGGAGAATCCTAGTGCCAGAGATGGGAAACCTCTCAGTAAGTTGTTGGTCAGTGTTGTAGTCACTGCTGCTGGGATGAATCTCCTAACCAGGCACAGTTTATGGAAGGAAATGATTTATTCAAGGTACAGATCCAGGGGAAGTCCCATAAAAGTGAAAGAGTCTGGTCCTCTTTCACAGGTCCGAGCAGAGAGAAAAACCCATCACTTACACCACACACACAATAACAACAGGCAGGAGGGCCAAAGAGAATTTCTTCTCCTTTATATAGGCTTAGGGTGGGGTCTTGCAACCCTGTCCCAGACTTAATGGCTTCCTGAGTCTCTGGAATTTCCTTCCTGCACTGCCCACACAGGAAGGGATGTTTACTTCTAGCTCCTGAGCTTCCTGACATCCTGCCCCCTACTGAGAGGCTGCCTTCCTGTGAACATCCTCAGAAACCCACCCAAGATTACTTGAAAGGTCAAGTTGACATCAAAACTTAACCATCACAGTCGGGAAGTTCCATGAGGCCCCCAAATCATACAGGCTACTGCCAATGTGCTTGGTTTCTCACCAGAACTAGACTGTAGACTCTTGCTGAAGACACCACTCTGTCCGTTGCCAGACACTGAGAAATCAAGCTGCTACTAAGCTGGAAACTTCATCCCTTCTGGCTAGCTGCCACAGTGCTGGGAAGTGTTATGCAAGCTGCTGGGGGAGAAAAGTTCCCATTAGTCTTAACCAGCCTGGGACCCTGTGAACTGTACAAGCAAATATCCCATCAAGACCATGGATGCAATAGTAACGTGTCACCATTCTGATTGGATTTGAGGCCCACTCTGCAGAAGGGAATTCATGTCTGTTTCTGAAAACCTAGTCAAAAGCTTGACAGGTCATAAGCCCTAGAGGAAACTACTATTGTATGGCTAATTGGATATGATATGCCCATGAAATTGTCCTCTAAATATTTATGATTATACTCTCACTTTTTATGAGAGAAGCTTCTTTTAGCCAGTGGTGGTGACTACTGGGGAGACTCAGCCCATCAAAGTGCTCAGAAGAAGCAACAGCTAACAACTCAGCGATAAAAGATATCTCTATCATACCTGCCAAGGCTCAGAGAACATTGCAAAAGAGGTGGCAGAAAGAATGTAAGAGCCCGAGAATGAGCAGGAGTGCTTTGGAATGTTGTATTCAGGACAGGTGGTGGCTGTTCCCTTTATGAACTTCTGGGAAATGTTGCCATCTCCCTTCTCAAGGCAGGTTCTCTCCACAGATGCACTGGGATTACATAAACTTGCCAAAGCCCACCACAGCTCCTGACTTTTCATGTGGGGTCTGAGGAGTCCAACTCAGATAACTCAGTTGCACAGCAAGGGCTTTATCTACTGAGCCACTTTCCCTGCTCATTTTGAATTATTAAAATATATTTATTTACAAGCATATATACACATACATATACATGTATATTGAGAATATATATGTGTATATATATATAGATAGATAGAGAGAGAGAGAGAGAGAGAGGACATGAGTGCGCCAGAGTCTCTAGCCACTGCAAACCAACTCCAGATGCATTTGGCTTTATGTGGGAACTGAGGAATCAAACCTGGGTCGTTAGGCTTTGCAGCAAGTGCCTTAACTGCTGAGCCATCTCTCCAGCCCTCATTTTGAATTTTGATAGCTGTCAAACTTCCTTCCAAGAAGAGAGGACCAGGCAACACTCTCATTGACCATGCCTAAGGGTAACTGTTTTGTGCCACTAATCAGTTATTCTTACAATACACTTTTTGCCTTTCTGGGACTCAAACTCAGGGTCTTGAGCATGCTAGACAAGTGCTTTGCCACTGAGCTCCCCAAACCCTGGCTGCTAAAGAATCAATCTTGGTTACTTAATTAGTTAACAGCATAATAAGATCTTCCTGCTATGTCTTTCGGGTCCTCACCAAAGCACATGGTCTATTTCCAGGTTGGCTTTACAGGAAACAGTGCCATTGCACAGTGTCGATATGGTGTTTTTGTTTTGCTAAAATGATATTCTGAAGTGAAATAAATTAATTACAGGCCTCTTGGGGGAGGTCAGATTAGAAATATGAGAAGCATTCTTAATCCCCTTTGGGACTAGGATCACATTTACAGTATTTCAAGATAGTAATTGTTTCAACAACGTTAGATGTGCCACTCTTTTTTAACCTCAACAAAATGCCATCTCCAAAAGTGAACGTGAGCTTTCCTTGGTCTGATGTTTCATTCTAGAGTGTCAAAAATTTTGTATCTTGGAATCAAATGGTAGGAAATGCTAGGCCTGCCCTAAGAGATTATGTGACTAGTAGTCATAAGCAGTAGCTGACTAAAAGCAATGCCAAAAACAATGCAATTCATCTGCAGATGAAAGTTTTGAGCAAGTAGAGTGTGGCCTTGGAGGCTAGCTTCCAGGCAGGAATCCTGCTTTTGTTACCTATGAGTTGTAACAATTCCAGGAAAGTTAACATTTCTGGTCCTCAGCTGTAAAACTTGGATAATGCGAATAGGTAACCTCATAGGGTTTTTAAATTTTTATTTATTTATTTCTATTTATTTGTCTCTCTCTCTCT
>PVHP010040776.1:0-15728 GCA_004024765.1 Zapus hudsonius | reverse complement strand
ATGGGGTTATAAGCCAGCTTCCCCTTGCCAGTATTTGGCACACCTTCCTGCTGCTGTTTGCAGTGCTGTGGCAGAGGTGATGTCCAGCCCTCTGCTCATGCCATTGTTTTCCCTGTCAGAATGGAGTCTCCCCTCGAGTCCGTAAGCCAAATAAACCCATTCCTCTATAAACTACTTTTGTTTGGGTTCTTCCTGCGCAGCAACTAGAATGCTGACCACAACAGACTCCAAGTCTTAGTTCTTCTCTTGTACATTCCCTATTCGAATATGCTATATATTTTCAACCAGCTATGGCATGAATTCCTTGTGTAACTTATCAAGTATGGCCCTGTCTGATCTGGCCTACTTTCTCCAATCCTCACCTTACAGCACAACTCAATATCTCTGTGTCCACCTAGCCTTGTTGCCCACTGAATATTTTATAGCCTTTCTTGATTTTACAGCTTTGTTCTAGCTAATCTTTTTGCTAGAAATACTTTCCTTTTTGTCTTTCAAAGCATTATTGGAGCTCTGCAACCAAACTGCAAAGTTTTCCTCTTCATGGAGTGTTTCCCTTTCAGTTTCTATAGCACGATCCCACCACCCACAAGAGCACTCTGTACTTCTGTTGCAGATCTCACTATTCCACAATTCTTGTGCACCTGTTTGTGCCTCCAGTAGACTATACAGAGGTGTGAGGAATAAACTCTACCAGAACTTGATTGCATCTGTAATCAAGTAAGAGACATGGCTTCTTCCTCTAGGGCAGCTATGTGAGGACATTTTCAGGAATGACTAACTGAAGAGGCAAGCCCATCTTCCAGAATTGGAAGCCTATATGAAAAGAAATTTTTGTGCTTTTTGGTGACTGCATCTACCCTGTTGCTGCCATTCTACACAGACAATGGAACCCACCTTTTTTTAACTTTTCAATATTGATTGAAGGCCAGAGGCTTTACAGGAACCTTCTAGGCCTCCAGTGTCAGAATGAAATTTCTGAGGCATCAGTCTCATGGACTGAGCAGCTTCCAAGTTCTCAAACTCCAGCCTACAGACAGCCATTGTTAGACTACCCAGACTATGTCATGTAAGCCAATCTAATAAATATCCTTTGTAATATATATTAATTCTGTTGGTTCTGTTCCTATAGAGAAATCAGACTAATATAAGAGTGCTTAAAGCAGGTAGAGACCATGCCTGCCTTCTGCAGTACTTGTAGAACAAAGCTTGCATAGACCATGTGCTGAGTAGTGGTGAATAGAGTAAAATTAGTTGGCTGTTTGCTTGCATCTATTTATTAATTATTTTATTCAACACTTCAGGTGTCTATATCAGACTAGAGAGTCAACAGTGAGAAAGAGTGATGTAGTGACTTCCCCAGTAGATCTTGCAGGTTATGGACAAGACAGGAAAGACACTCTAGGGCATACAGATAATACCAAAAAGTGCATTAGTCTATACTTCCAGAAGAATGCAAAATTCAAACTGAACCAGGAATTAGCTATGTGAATACAGTTGAAAGGGGTATAATGTGAACAGAAGGAAAAGTATTATAAGAATGCTTGAAAGTTAGAGATCGTACAATTGATTGAAGCACCAGAGAAGATGTCCAATTCAGGGCACAAGGCTGATGAAGTTGCCAAAGTTCAGAATATTAAGGAGCTCATTGACCTTAGGATGGACTCAGAGTTTGTCCTAATAGCAAAAGGGTACCTTTAAAGGATCTTAAGCAAGCATGTGGCATTGCCAGTGTGTCTTATAGTCAAGTGGACCCCATTGCTTCTTGCACTTTATAGTAGAGAGAGTTCTCATATTCCCTGGGTTTAGTTCCTGGACCAGTGCCTGTGTTCTCTGGGCTCACTTCATATTCCTAAAGAGAGTCAATACCTCGGTTTCTTGCCATCAAGGGGAGAGGCTATTTCCCTCCCCTCCACCTGGTCTTTCCTAATGATGCAGTTTTTTTGAAGACTTTTTATTGATAGCTTCTGTAATTATACACAATAAACCATTATGATTCCATTCCCACCCTCCCTCATATCTCTTACCCCTCTCAATTTGTCTCTATTTTGTTTTAGTGTCATAATGATGCAGCTTTGAAACATGTGCTTCCCTATTGGTTAGATTCGGCTAGATTCTTCATCCTAATGCCACTGTCTCTGCTCTTCTAGTCTTTTTTTTTTTCTGTTCGAATGGTGCCTGACTCCAGCCTCATTCCCCTTTAACATTTCTTCCAACTCTGAGCAGCCTCAGACCTGCATTATGGTAAGATCTCTAATGGTGCCAATTCTATGTGCTGACTATATCATCTGACTTGTGACTATTGCTCGGACAGCTTTGTTTTTGTTCTCATATTTAATTAGACAGATTTTTTGAGTTATAATCTACTTGACCAAAGACTGTGTCTTGGGAGGGCGGAGCATGATGGTGGACAAGTAGCAGCCTCGCCAGGACTCTCTTCATAAAGGTTTGACTTTCCAGCTGGGATCCAAAACCTGGACCCCAGCAGGCCCTGAACCCAAACCTACCATCTCCCCAACCCTGGCACCAGCTGGGGAAGACGGGACTCCCCAGCAGATTTCTGCTCCACAGAGGAACAGAGAGCCGCCCTTCCCCCACTCCAAGCTCCAGCCAGCAGCATTGTCTTCTCTCCAGCACCTCTCCCTCCTGGGGCCCCCTTCCTCCAGCATCCCTCCAGCGATTCTTGGGCGCACTTCTCCCTGAGACACCCACACACAAACATACACAAGTAGACGCGTTCCTCGGGCAAACTGAACTAGCTCAGTTCCCGGAGCCCACTCCGGAATGCAGCTGCCAGGTGGGGCCAGGGCTCAGGCACCTGGGAACCTCTGCCAGTGCTGGGAGGACATAGGTGGTGGCTTTAGCGGGCACCAGGGACCACGCACCACTGACATGAGCGCACAGTCAGGTGGGAAAACACTAGGCTCTATAGTTCGGGGTGCTGGGACTACTTCCATTGCAACATACCAACTGGGGACAGGGGCCTATGTGGTAGCTCTAAGACTAAACAGTTACATATAGAGGGATCCAGACAGGTAAGTTGGGCAGAAACCAATGGAAAAAAAACAGAAATCAAAGATGGAACTCCCCAACCCAGGGATCATAGTCCCACTATGGAATAGGAAAGTGACAAGGAAGTGGAGACAGCAAAAATACAATCCCAAGGAGAGAATAATATGACTCCTGACCACAACTGCAATGCAAATATGAAGCAGTTAATGGCTGATATGGAAATTATGAGAAAAGACATGAATGAGATGAGGCTTACCAACTCAAGCATAGACTCCAGACTGAATTTAATGGAGGGAAATATGAATGAATTCAGAAACACATTAAGTGAATTGAAGATTAATCAACTAAGAGCCGAGCTAGACAATCAATTGATTAAATTTGATGAGGACTTAAAAAACTTAAAAATGATTATCAGGAATCCCAAGCAAGAACAAAAATAGAATGGAAATTGGATCTCACCAAAGAATTAGAGACTATCAACAAAATTATAGCAGAAACCAGTAATGAAAAGGAGATGTTAAAAACGTCCCTTGAATCAATCAGTCCCAGAGTAGACAATCTGGAGGACAGACTGTCAGAAGTGGAAGACAAGTCAGAAGGAATTAATAAGGATGTCATAGGTTTCAATGAATTCAAGAAATCAAGTAAGCAAACTTTGAGGGATCTATGGGATATGATAAAGAGGCCCAATATTAGAATCATGGGAATCCCAGAGGGAGAAGAAGCCCAGGCTAAGGGCATAGGAAATATCTTCAACAGAATTATTAAAAAAAAAATTCCCTATCTAACAATGGAAAGCTCACTCAACTTTCAAGGGGCCCAGAGGACTCCAAACAGAAGGACATGAAAAGGAATTCTCCAAGACACATTTTAATTAAGATGCCTAACATAGAAAGCAAAGAGAAAATACTCAAAGCTGCTAGAGGAAAGTAAACCGTAACTTATAAGGGAAAAGCCAACACACTTACCTCAGACTTCTCATTAGAAACCATGAATGCCAGAAGGGCTTGGAATAATGCTTTTCAGGGCCTAAAGAAGTATGGCTTTCAATCTAGACTAATGTACCCAGCAAAGCTATCCCTCATGATAGATGAAGTAGTGAAAGTGTTCCATTAAGTAAACCATCTCTACAACTATTTGAACAGAAATCCAAAATTTCAGAAGATCCAGCAAGAGATATCCAAAACAGAAGAAACAAGAAATCTACCTCAGAAGAGTACCAGAGATCAGACACAACAATCACAGCCAGGGCACTTTACCTCAAAAGACAGCAATCTTCTTAGAGTAAAAGGATGGAAAACAGTTTATCAGGCATGTGGAAGTAAAAAGAAAGCAGGTGTGGCTACATTAATCTCTGACAAGATAGACTTTACACCAAAATCAATCAAAAAGGATAATGATAGTCACATCTTACTCATCAAAGGAATGATCCAGCAGGAGGATATCACCGCCATTAATCACATCTTGTGTCACAAATCCTCCCTGAACAAATTCAGGAAGATTGATGTAGTTCCTTGCATCATATCAGACCATAGTGCATTAAAGGTAGAAGTTAACAATGGAACAGGATCCAGAAAATACACAAAGTACTGGCACATGAATAATTCGGTCCTAAAAAATGATTGGGTCATCTAAGAAATTAAACAGGAACTTCAGAATTTCCTAGTAATAAATGATGACAATAACACTTCATATCAGAACTTATGGGACACAATGAAGGCAGTCCTGAGGGGAAAATTCATCACGCTAAATGCCTTCATATCAAAGACAGAGAGGTCTCAAATCAATCACCTAACCACCCACCTAAAAGCATTGGAACAGATGGAAAAAGCTAATCCGAAGAGCTCAAAATGAAAGGAAATAATTGAAATCAGAGCTGAGATTAATGAATTGGAAATAAAGAAAACAGTTAAAAAATAGAAAAGTCAAAGTGTTGGTTCTTTGAAAAAGTTAATAAAATGGAAAAACCCCTGGCCAATCTAATCAAACGAAGAAATGAGAAAGTCCAAATCAACAAAATCAGTAAGGACAATGGTGAGATCACAACTGATCCTGAAGACATTGGAAGAATCATCAGGTCATACTTCCAAAACGTCTACTACACAAAATTAGAGAACCTGGAAGAAATGGATAAGTATTTGGATACCTACTAACTGCCAAAGCTTAGCCCAGAGCAGATAAAATCACTAAATAAACCTATCACATCCACAGAGATTTAAGATATAATCAAAAACCTTCCCAAAAGGAAAAGCCCAGGACCAGATGGTTTCTCAGCTGAATTCTACCAAGCCTTCATCAGAGAGATGAAAACACTCTTTCTGAAGCTTGTTAGAAGCATAGAAAAAGAGGGAAGGCGTCCAAACACCTTCTATGAAGCTACCATTGCCCTAATCCCCAAACCAGACAAGGATTAAACAAGAAAAGAGAACTATAGACCCATATCTCTGATGAACTTAGACGCAAAAATCCTGAACAAAGTCCTAGCAAACGGGACACAACGCTACATCAAAAATATTATCCACCCTGACCAAATTGGCTTTATCCCAGAGATGCAGAAATGGTTCAACATACGCAAGTCTATAAACGTAATGCATCACATTAATCAGCTCAAACACAAAAACCACATGGTTATCTCAATAGATGCGGAGAAGGCTTTTGACAAAATTCAACACCTCTTCATGTTCAAAGCTCTCGAAAGAATAGGCATAGATGGCCTATTCCTCAATTTAATAAAGACAATTTACAAAACTCCTAAAGCACAGATCATTCTGTATGGGGAATGACTCAAGTAGTTCCCACTCAATTCAGGAACAAGACAAGGCTGCCCACTCTCAACACTGGTCTTTATTTTTTAAAATATTTTATTTATTCATTTTCAAGCAGAGAGAGAGAGAGAGAGAGAGAGAGAGAGAGAGAGAGAGAGAGAGAGAGAGAGAACGAGCGCACATCAGGGCCACGACCTTGTGGGTCTGGCTTATGTGGGTCCTGGAGAATTGAACCCGGGGTCTTAGGCACTGGAGGCAAGTGCCTTAACCGCTGAGCCATCTCTCCAGCCCAACACTGGTCTTTCACATGGTGCTTGAATTTCTAGACCAAGTGATTAGACAAGAGAAGGGCATAAAAAGGATACAAATCGGAAAAGAAATTAAACAATCCCTCTTTGCAGATGACATGATCCTTTATATATCTGACCCAAAGAATAGCATCAGTAACCTCTTGAAGGTGATTAATGCCTTCAGAAACGTGGCATGATACAAAATTATCACACAAAAATCAGTAGCCTTTCTATATGCAGAAGACAAGCAGACAGAAAAAGACATCAGAGAGACTGTCCCATTTTCTATAGCCTCAAAGAAAATCAAATACCTTGGAATATCACTAACCAAGGTTGTAAAGGACTTATATAAGGAAAATATTGAAACACTCAAGAAGTAAATAGAGGAGGATGTGAGAAGATGGAAAGATATTGCATGCCCATTAATAGGGAGAATCAATATAGTAAAAATGGCAATCCTGCCAAAAGCGATTTACAGATTCAATGTTATGCCCATAAAAATCCCAACCTCTTTCTTCCAGACATAGAAAAAATAATCTCTAAATTTATTTGGAAAGGCAAAAGACCCCAGATAGCCAAAACCATTCTAGGTAACAAATCCTACTCAGGAGGCATCACCATGCCTGATTTCAAAACATATTATAAAGCCATCGTAATGAAAACAGCATGGTACTGGCATAAAAACAGAAAGACAGATCAATGGAACAGAATTGAAGACCTAGCTTTAAATGGAAGTAACTTTAGTTATCTGGTCTTTGACAAGGGGGCCAACAATGTACATTGGGCCAAAGATAGCATCTTCAACAAATGGTGCTGGAGGAATTGGATAAACACGTATAAAAAAATGAAAATAGACTCACTCCTTTCACCGTGCACAAAAATCAACTCCAAATGGATCAGAGACTTTAATATAAATCTGGTAACCGTGAACACCCTGGAAGAAAAAACAGGAGGAACTCTACATGAAATAGGAGTTGGAAAAAATTTCCTGAGCAAATCTCCAGCAGCCCAGAAAATATGAGAAACGCTTAAACAATGGAACCTGTTCAGGCTCAAAAGCTTCTGTACAGACAAACAGACCATACTCAGAGCCAAAAGACCCCCTTCAAACTGGGAAACGATTTTCACCAGCTACAACTCAGACAGAGGCCTAATTTCCAAAACCTATAGAGAACTCAAAAAAATTAATAACAAAAACCCAAAATGCCCCCTCACAAAATAGGGTACTGATCTCAACAGAGAAATCACGGAGAAGGAAACACAAATGGCCTTGACTCATTTAAGAAAGTGCTCAGCATCCTTAAGCATCAGGGAAATGCAAATCAAAACTACAATGAGATATCATCTTACCCCTATCAGAATGGCAATCATAAATAAAACCAACAACAATAGTTGCTGGCGAGGATGTGGGGAAAAAGGAACCTTCATTTACTGTTGATGGGATTGCAAACTTGTTCAACCACTATGGCAAGCAGTGTGGAGTCTCCTAGAAAGAATGGACATAGAACTACCAATGGACCCAGCTATCACTCTACTAGGCATCTACCCGCAAGATGCCACGTTTCAATGCACAAAATTTTGTACAACTATATTTATAGCAGCTCAATTCATAATAGCCAAGAATTGGAATCAACCAAAATGCCCATCCATGGAGGAATGGACAATGAAACTGTGGTATATTTACATGATGGAATTATACTCAGCTGAAAGGAAAAATGATATATCGAAATTTAGGAAAATTGGTCTGACTTCGAGCAGTTCTTACTAAGTGAACACTCAAAAGAACAGAGAATTGAACACCGCATACTCTCCCTCATATGCGGTCTTTAACCAGGACAACCGTTTTCTCTATGCAGACTAGTAGAAAGAAGTGAGAGGTTATGAATGAAGTGTAAGGGAATGGGGGAGGGGAATGGCTTAAGCATGAGGCTAAACCAAATTAGGTTCAAAAACATAAAATTCTCACTAGCATACTGTAACCTAAACAGTAAGTAGTGGGCGTCAACTTGTAAGAGGGGCCATGAGTAGTAGGGGAGAATGTCTGAGTCAGTGAACAATTGAGGAGTCTGACAGCCCCAGGTCCGGGCCACTGGTTCCTTCCCTCACTGAGCTGTTGACCAAAGTGACCCATGAGGTTCTACAAACAAGACAGAATTCAATGAAGGCTCTTGGACGCCCTCCCCAGGCCTGAGGAAAAACCCTATTGCTGGAGAAACTACAGAATGTCATCGATCAGCATTGAGAGACCCTTCGAGTTCTGGAATGGTAACCAGCCCCAGATGGCAGTTAGTGCAGGGCTGGAAGGCACTACCCAAGGTGCCAGGGGAAGCAGATCAATGACAGCTGGAGTAAACAGACCAGTGGCATGAAACATAATCTGCACCCATGAGTAGGCTGACCATACCTCTTACTGGGAGAGAAAAGCAAATCAAGAAAGGAGCACTTGTGCAATGGAGGAGCCTGGGCCTGGGGGAGATAATCAACAGCTATTAAATTTGGCCAAATATTCCACTCATTGAGGGGGAACCCTTGATTGGAACTGGGGATTCAGGGCGATATGCACTGGATCCCATACTTGTGGGCTCCCAAGAAAAGATGCACTATGCAAGCCGGGGAGGCTACTAAAAATAGAAGCTTGGTAATCCAGATTGGTGTATATTTGTTAACTGACACTGATCTCATTCTCCGATGGAGATTGTGTTTGTATTTTTCAGGATACAGCGAGAGAGCTGTGGCCCATATAGCGCTACCAACCGACCACAGGCAGAAAGCTGAGATCCTGGCAAGAGATGAGCCACCACAGTCATATCCTGGAGGATCCATATGGAACCCTGCAGAGAATGTTGGGATGAACAAGGGACCCACAGCCACAGCCATTCAATCAACAAAGGATAAGCCAGTGAGACAGAAACCACCGAATCTTGACACAAAAACCCCTAAACTCACAACATTAAAGCAGCCTTAATACTCACCCACCACGACTCAGGGAACTGAGCAGAAGAGGGGGCGGAAAGATTGTGAGAGCCGTGATGGGGGAGAATATCAGAGACTTGGCAACCCTCAGTAACAACACACTTGGGTCATGAGAACCTGGCTGAAGACTGGGCTATCCATGGTCCCCTACCACAAAGACTGATACAGACGGCCCACGGAGGAGGATATCCAGCTAACTGGGGATGGGGAAGGGGAGCAATGGGGAGTTGGGGATAACAACTCATTGTTGGCCCACTAAACAATGTAACTCATTATGGACAATAAAGAAAAAAGAAAAAAAGACTGTGTCTTGTAGTGCTTAAATGTTGTAGTCACATCTATTCCAAACTCTAAATAAGTGTTCCCAGCACCATGTATAGCAATCCTCATATTCAAATTTTAAAAACTTACTGCCAGACTTCATTCAATCTCTGTATTTTTTGTCATTATGGGGAAAAAAGCACAATGTACGTATGATGGGATTGCTTACTGGCATTAAGTTTGACTTTGTCCATTTACACTGTCAGGAGAGGCCTTTGTAGATCTTGAGCTTAAAGTTTCCTAATAATGTTAAAAATGAAAGCTGTGAAAAATATTAATTTTTGCTATCTGTGTAGGAAAGCTTCAGGAATGCATATACCACTCAACAGTGGTAAAATTGTTTGATACATTTGGAACATCCCCTTAAGATAGCACAAAACCTTACATTTTATAATGATGATATGCCACTATGCAAGGCAGTCTATGATGAGAGCAAGGGGCAAGCTATGAATTTATGCTGAAAAGAATCATAGCCAAGAAAGTTTTGTGTTTTTATTGACTAGAACAGAAAGAGAATATAAAATATGAAAATTATAAGTAAAGTACACAGTATATTACAGTTATGAGATAGTTCTCTGCACATTATTTCACTTAATGCTTACAACAATGCACTATTATCACATTTATTCCACAGTTGCGTATAATGGAAGCTCAGTGAAGCTACATGGTTACAGATCCCCTGGCTAGGGGGCAGGGTGGGAGAATCAGGATCTCAGCCTCGACATCTCTCAATTATGATGCCCTGTTTGTCTCTTTCAGTTGATAGAACTGACAGCATATTGCTTTATTTTTTATTATGAAATATTTTATAATGTTGCACATGCTAAAACAATAAATGGATCTGAAATTAATAAAAAAAAAGATCAGGGTATTTTTAGGAAAAAATGGTATGTGTAAATGAGCAGCTGTCAATAGCTGTCAATGTGATTTGGTGAACCTCAAATGTTGCTTATAGCCTTTGAACAGCCCTTCCAATCTATTTACATGTAGTAATTAGCAGTAAAGCCGTACTTTAAAAAAGAAGGAAGAAAGAAGGAAAGAAGAGGGAGGAAGGAGGCATGAAGAAAAGAAAGAAGACAGGAAATATACAAGGATATATAGTGATATCTCTGTCCTTTCCTCACAAGGACCCTTTCCACATGTAGTAAGCAAATTGCCATGAGCTCTCTCACCACTGCTCTTGTCCAGGTTCTCAAGTGTTCTACTTTTTCTGTTTTGTTCCCTTCACTGAAGAGGTGCTCTGCACTCATAACTCTGAGGACTACTCAGTTCCTGGACACTTAACATGCTACAACAATGAAAATACTTTAATAGCTGAGCCACAAAATTCTTATTGGTGACCTTTTACAACTTTGGAGTACCTAGATTTCCTTGTAACCAAGGCTCATGAAGCGACATTAGCTTTTATCTTTTCCTGTGAGTGAGCATTGGAACTGAGAACTCATATGTTCTAAGCCGAGTTCATTACTTCCTGGTCATGTGACTTTTTCAAGCTTATGTAAGGTGAAGTAGTGATGGAACTAGCTTGAAAGTACTTGTCAAATAAGTGATTAAAAGAAACAAAACAACTAGACCTGAAGAGATGGCTCAGCAGTTAAGGCATTTGCCTGCAAAGCCTAATGACCTGAGTTCAGTTTCCCAGTATCCCCATAAAGCTAGAAGCACCAACTGGTGCATGTGTCAGGAGTTCGTTTGCAGTGGCTAAAGGCCCTGGTTTGTCTATTCTCTCTCTCTCTGTTTCTCTCTCTGTCTCTCTCTGTCTCTCTTTTTCTCTCTCTTTCTCTCTCTGCTTGCAAATAAAATAAAAAATACTGATTATAATTTTCAAACTTTAAGAAAGCATCATAGATCAATGACAGATAGATAGATGGATAGAAAATACTAAATGATGTGTATAATGTGCCTAGGGAAATCAGATGTCCAATAAGAAGATTCACATTCCAATGTGAATCAGTACTGTAAGTCCTTTTTGCATCTGCACTGAATTATGACCCACAGATGATAAACCAAAGCCTGGAACTCAGAGCACCTTTCTTTCAGACCCAAGTTCCTCTTTGAGAACCTTTGCAAATTCGAATACCATTTCTCAGTATCAAATTGTTCATCCCATAGAAGGAATGGAGATCAAATGAGATAAAATAATTGGAATCTACAAACTTGGTCTTGGTTCTTCCACAGAGACAGTGACCTAACAATATTAAAAGTTCAGAAAACTTTATGAGAACTCTAGAAATAAGCTGAGAGGTCTCAGTAATGAAAGAAAGCTAAGAGGCCATGCTGCAAGAAGTAAGGAAGATCACTGCCTTTCTCCTATCTTAGCCCTTCCCCAGCCAGATGCAACTCAGTATTAATAAAAGAAACACTCAACATGTGACTCCTTTTCTGGGAGGGAAAGAGAAGAGTAGAATGGAATTCAGATGCTTTATCATTGCTCCATGAGGTCCCACTCTCAGCTTTTTATATGTCTACCTCAATGACTTGTTTTCTAATGTTCTTGATTGAGGATGCTGTTGGTGATCTGACATACTCTGAATGAATGAGGGCCTTCAAGAACAGAAGAGAGTGTGCTGAGTTGTTATAATATCTATGATCCTAAAGTATTGTAGATACATAGCTAACAAGAAATTATGGTCCTGAGATAGAAATTGTAAAAGCTCTCTATATGAAAATTATATGGATAAAACCAAAGAAGATATATTTTGAGAAAATTTGAGATGTCATCTGAGCCAATCATTGATGCTTATTCATAAACAAGGTTAAGAAATAAAGCCTTGGAAAACTGGCTAAGTGTTTTTTTTTTCAAATGCACACATTACAGAAACAAATAAAAAGGCCTCTGAAGAAACAAGGAAGCATAGTTCAATCAAAGTAACAAAAAATCATCAATTCAATGGAAACAGAGATATATAAATCCAACAAATATTTGAAAAAATCTGTTAAACCATCAAAAAGAATACAGATACATATTTAAGTGAAACTTGGAAATAATACATGAACAAAATTAGAATATTAACAAAATTAATAAGACATGCCATATATTCCACCAAACAAATCCTGAAGCTGAAGAATGCAATAAATTGAACAACTCAGAAGAGATGCCCAGAAGTAGATTCAATCAAATAGAAATAACATCAAAGGACTGACTATACAGCAGGACATTTGAATTTTATTGAGCCAGAGTACAAAAAAAAAACAAAAAAAACAAGAAAAGTATGAAGAATAGTGAAGAAAGTTTTAGAAGATTATGAGACACTGTCAAGTGTACCAATATATGCATTAAGAGAGTTTCAGAAGCAGTTGAGGAACAAAAAGTGACAAGGATGTTTAACAAGTAATGGCAAAAGACTTCTCCAAGCCAAGGAAGCAAATGTCCATCCAGAGCCAAGAAGCTGAGAGGACTGCATGTCCAATGAATACCAGGAGGCCCACAGTGCAATCAGACTGCCAAAGACAACAAAGACTTCTGGGTCCTAAAGAGAAAAGGAAATTTTCATGCCCAAGGTTTCCTGATGACCATGTATTTTTCAAAAGAAACCATACAAAGTAGAATGAATTAGAATGATTTAGATAAAGCACAGAAAGAAAAACAATAGCAAAACAAAACAAAAACCCAAAACGGAAAGAAATGCTCATAACCAGAAAACTGAGGGAGAACTATAAGTGTGAATTCATGTTGGCCAACTTCACACGCCTCTCATTCAAAATCAAAAGGGTCGACTAATATTGGCTTAGTTGAAAAACACCCAGAATAAGTGAGACTGAGTTCAATTATAGAGGAGGGACGAAAAGACACTTTCAGATAAACAAAAGCCTATAGCATTTATTAAAAAGAAATCTTTATAGAACTTCCCCTAGATCTGTAAGCCTGAAATAAACCCTTTCCTCCCTTAAACTGTGCCTGGTATGGGTGTTCATCCCAGCAACATGGAGCTGACTACAACAGACTGAAACCATTTTCAAACCTAGAGATGAACTTGAATCTGAAAGCAAATTTCCTAGCAGATTAACTAAGGATTTCTAGCTTCCATAACTTTGAAAACACAGAACTTCTAGCTTTCATAACTGACAAAAACTTTCTGTTGGTCAAGCCAGTAATTATATAGTAGCCCTAGCAGACTATTGTATTTTCCAATGAAAAAAACACAGTTTGTCAGAAGAATTAAAAGAAAATTATAACTATGTACTATATACAAGTGGTTCACTTTTGATTTGACAGCACACTTGGGCTCTGAAAGTATCAAAAAAGGTATTTTGTGAAAGTCAAAGCAAAATAGTGTTTGTCCATATTTAAAACTGACAAGTAGACTTTAACTAGAAAAAAAACTGTCATATATAGAACTATTGCTTTAAAATAACATGACCAATGGTTAAGAATGAAATGTTATATATTTAGGAAGATATAACAACATTATAAATGTATCTGAAACAGAATAGTCAAGTATAAAAACATTAATCAATGAGTTGAAATAGTAACACAATAGTATCAGGACATTTCAATAATAATCGTAATCTAGTAGATAAGAAACAAAGGATATAAACAATCCTACAAAGTAATTGGACCTAATAGAGTTCTGTAAAATATTCCACTCAACAGTAGCAGAAAGCACATTCTTCTCAACTGCATATGGAACATTCTCCATAACAGTATTGGGCCACCAAATTATTCTCTATATATTTAAGAAGGCTGAAATTTATACCAATTATCTTCTCACACCATAGTGGATTTGAAATTGGTAATTATAACAGGACACATAGAAAATTCAGAAATAAGTGGAAATTAAACAGTACACTCTTAAATAACCACTATGTCAAAGAAGAAATTATAAAACCCAAAGTGTCTTTCAAAAAATGTATTAACACAGAACTTAGTTGAAGGAAAAGAATTACTAAGAAGAAAGTTTATCCTGACAAATGCCCGTATTAAAACAGAAGAAAAAGAAAATCAAGAGCCCAACATTACATGTCAAGGACCTATAGAAAATACTAAGCCTGGTTGTGTTTCATGTCAGTGGTCTCTGTTTACTCCAGCTGTCGTTGATCAGTTTCCCCTGACAGCCTGTGTAATGCCTTCCAGCACTACACTAACTGCCTTCTGGGAGCTGGATACTGTTCTGGACCTCGAAGTGTCTCTCGATGCTGGTCTATGCAACAATCTGCAGCCATGAGTAGGCTGAACAAATCTCCTACTGGGAGAGAACAGTGAACCACAAGAAAGGAGCACTTGTGTAATGAAGAAGCCTGGGCTTGGGGGAAACGATCAACAGCTTTCAAATTCGGCCAAATTTTCCACTTAGTGAGGGAGGGGGGTTTGTCTGGAATTTGGGATTCAGGGCGATAGACACCAGATCCCATACTCTTGGGCTCCCAAGAAAAGATGCACTATGGGAGCGATTGATGGAGAGGCTACTAAAAATAGAATCTTGGTAATCCAGAATTGTATATATCTGTTAACCTATCCTGATCTCACTCTCTGATGGAGATTGTGTTAGTATTTTTCAGAATGTAGTGAGAGAGCTGTGGCCCATCTAACCATACCAACCAACTTTAGGCCGATAGCTGAGATCCTGGCAAGAGATGTGCCACCACAGTCATATCATGGAGGATCCATATGGAACCCCACAGAGAATGATGGGATGAACAAGGGAACCACAGCCACAGCCATTCAATCAACACAGGATAAGCCAGTGAGACAGAAACCAACGAATCTCGAAACAAAAACCCCTAAGCTCGCAACATTAAAGCAGCCTTAATACTCATCCACCACAACCCAGGGTACTGAGCTGAAGAGGGGGCGGAAAGATTGTGAGAGACGTGGTGGGAGAGACTATCCAGAGGCATGGCACCCCTCAGTAACAGCATACTAGGGCCAGGAGAACCTGGCTGAATACTAGGCTATCCATGGTCCCCTGGCACAAGGACTGATCCAGACGACCCATGGAGGAGGATATCCAGCTGATTGGGGATGGGGGAGGGGGGCATAGGGAATTGGGGATAACAACTCATTGTGTGCCCACTAAATAATGTAACTCATTATAGACAATGAAAAATTTCAAAAAAAGAAAAAGAAAATACTAAGCCTGAATTTAGCATAAGATGGAATTTATAAAGATTAGATGTAAAAAACACAAAGAATAGAAAAATAGAAAAAGTCAGCAAACTAATTTTGGGAATTTTGTAACGAATTTTCAAAATCAGCTATTGTCTTGACTGGCATGGCATATTTAAATGCTATTTAAAATGGAATTGATGGTGGGGCTGGAAAATGGTACATGCATTAGAGAAAACAGTATCCTTGCAAGAGGCTGTGCAGCTGAGATGGAGTAAAGAGTAGAATTAGCTACTCTATACAGGAGCAGGAGGCTCTGTGGTT
>PVHP010040775.1:0-15652 GCA_004024765.1 Zapus hudsonius | reverse complement strand
CAAGCACCTTTAATCACTGGGCCATCTCCTAGCCCTTCTCGGCTGTTTTAACTGGGCCAGGTGAGTGGTATATGAGCACAATCCCAGCACTTGGGGTGGGAAAGGCTCCCATCTGGGAATCTTATGCACTATCCATTTACCAACCTCTTTCTACATATGACCTTCTCCTTCATATTAGACCGAGTGTGTGCTTCCTTGAACAAGCAGCATCTCTGTTCATCATTGGAAAGGATGTTTGGCTGCTTTCTGGGTTCGGGGAACTGTTTTATGTTTTATGTCGTCCAGCTCACAGGCTAACAGGGAAGCGGGATAGACGAAGAAAACCATCCACATGATACACAGCAGTCCAGACTTCTGAATTCCTGGAATTCCTGGAGCAATTCTCCTCCAGGATGGTGAGAACATAATCTGGGGTTGGTTGGTTTTATAGACTTACTCCTTGACCAGGTACAAAGAGAGAAATGGCCCCAGAGAGGTCAGCGAGTGTTGCAGTCAGCTTTCTTGTTGCTGCGCAGAAAGAACCCAAACAAAAGCGGCTTGTAGAGGAATGGGTTTATTTGGCTTACGGACTCGAGGGGAGACTCCATTCTGGCAGGGAAAACGATGGCATGAGCAGAGGGCTGAACATCACCTCTGCCACAGCACTGCAAACAGCGGCAGGAAGGTGTGCCAAACACTGGCAAGGGGAAGCTGGTTTATAACCCCCATAAGCCCGCCCCCAACAACACAGCTTCATCGAGGTTGTAAAACCCAAACTGCCATCAGCTGAGGATCGATCTATCAGAACACATTCAATTGTTTGTGGGGGACACCTGGATCAAACCATGACAGCGAGCTACAGTCTAGATTCTTCAAGTAGACAGCATACCTGGGTCTGTCTTCTCCCCAGCTGTCCACACACCTTCACTCCGTCATCATTTGCCTAGTTCTTTTTCTTTGTCTTTATTATCCATAATTGCATACATTGTATGAGCAAATCTCCTCCCTGTCCCTGACTCACTGGGGATCCTCCTTGTGGGGTACTGGATCAGTCCCTGGGGTAGGGGGTTATGAATAGCTCAGCAGGTAGCCAGTGTGTGTGTGTTGTTGCTGAGGGGGGCCATGTCTCCGGATATTCTCCCCCACCATGGCCCCCTCTTCAGCTCAGTTCCCTGAGTCATGGTGGGTGAGTTTTAAGTCTGCTTTATTGTTGAGCTCTGAAGTGTCTCTGGACTTCTGCTTTAGGTTGTGTTGGGTATCGTTGGTATCTGTCTCATTGACCTTTCCTGGGTTGTCTGACGTGCTGTGGTGATAGGTCTTGTTTATCTCACCACTCTCTCAAAGGCTCCAATTGCCCATTTCTTCCTATTTCAGATGTCGGGCACACAATGGAATCTTTGCATGGAAGCGTTCAGTAATCTAGGATAATTTATCAGGTTTTGAGTAGCAAATGGCACAATATTTTAGTCTTTGGTCCAGGTAATCTCGGTCTGAAACTGACATTTTTATTTTTCCTACATTTTTTTTTTCAAGGTAGGGAGGATCTCCATCTAGCCCAGGCTGACCTGGAATTCACAAGTCTCAGGTGGCCTTGAACTCATGGTGATCCTCCTATCTCTCCCTCACACCCAGCCATGCCCAGCTTTTTATGTGGGTGCTGGGGTTTGAATTTAGGCCCTCGTGTGTGCACGTGCATGCAGCAAGTGCTCTTACCCACTGACTCATTTCCCAGCCAAGGTGTTTCGTTTTTAAATACTGAACTAGTTTGTATTTTCCAAGGATAGCGATGTTGATATTCTTTTATGTGGTTATTTGCCTTCTCTTTGGGGAAATATCTCTTCATAGTTTTTGCCCATTTTCTAATTAAAGTCTTTTATCAAATATATGGTTTGTGTCAGGTGTGGTAGTGTATGCCTTTAATCCCAGCCAGAAGGATTTGCAAACTAACACCTATAACTGCTGAGCCATATCCTCAGATCTGTCTTTTTTATTTTTATTTTTTTTTGGTTTTTCGAGGTAGGGTCTCGCTCTAGTCCAGGCTGACCTGGAATTCACTATGTAGTCTCAGGGTGGCCTTGAACTCACGGCAATCCTCCTACCTCTGCCTCCCGAGTGCTGGGATTAAAGGCGTGCGCCACCACACCCGGCCCAGATCTGTCTGTTAAAAAATATTTTTATTTGAGAGAAAGAGAGAGAGAGACAGAGAGAGAGACAGACAGACAGAGAGAGAGACAGAGAGACAGAGAGACAGAGAGGAGGAAAGGGAGATAGAGAATGGGAGCATCAGGGCCTCTAGCCACCACAAATGAATTCCAGACACGTGCACCACCTTGTGCATTTGATTTTACATAGGTACTGAGAAATCAACTCAGGTCCTTAGGTTTTGCAGGCAAGCACTTTAACTGCTGAGCCATCTCTCCAGCCCCATATTCAAAAATATATTTATTTATTTATTTGAGGGAGAGAGAGAGATTGGGTATGGGCATGCCAGGGCTTCTTGCCACTGCAAAAGAACTCCAGATGGATATGCCAATTTGTGCATCTGGCTTTACATGGTGTCATGGTTTAATCCAGGTGTCCCCCACAAACAAATTAATGTGTTCTGATAGATTGATCCTCAGCTAATGGCAGTTTGGGTTTTACAACCTCGATTAAGCTGTGTTGTTGGGGGCGGGCTTATGGGGGTTATAAGCCAGCTTCCCCTTGCCAGTATTTGGCACACCTTCCTGCCGCTGTTTGCAGTGCTGTGGCAGAGGTGATGTCCACCTCTCTGCTCAAGCCATCGTTTTCCCTGCCAGGATGGAGTCTCCCCTCGAGTCCGTAAGCCAAATAAACCCATTCCTCCACAGCCGCTTTTGCTTGGGTTCTTTCTGCGCAGCAACTAGAAAGGTGACTACGACAGTTTTGGTACCAGGAGTGGGGGTCATCTGTTGATGCTAGAACCCTGATTCTGTGGCTTTGGCATTTTGGAATTGAAATGCAGGAGGAATATGGACAGATTGGAAACCTTGTCCTGAGAGAGACCTTGCAGTGCTGTAAGTACAGCTTTATGGAGCATTCTGGTCAGAATTAAAAGACTTGAATGCAGGAAGAACTATGGACTGTGAGGTTTGGCTTTCAAGGGTGAAAAAGAATTTGGTCAGGACTGTGACAGAAGCAGTTTGAGTGAGAGGCTTACTGCGTTCTGCCTACCTGTGTCCTGAGAACCTGTGCAGGGTTGCTTGATGTAAAGATGGACTGGTGTGAGCAGATGGAGATGGCACAGAAAGAAAGATCTTTGGGTCGAAACTGCTGCCCTTTCACCTGCAATTGTTTGAGAGATGACAACCATTGAGAATCAGCCAGCTGGTCTGCATTGGAATAACAGGAAGAATGCGGACTCTTTGAAGTAAGGGGCCTGAATGCTTTGATTCCCCCCTGAATCAACAAATTGGTAGCCCACCTGGTTCTGTGGAATGGAGATTGGTTAGAAAGAGAGGGTCATTGGATTTGCAACACAGTTTGTTTTTGAAAAATGGCCATTGGCATGTGAAGCAGGTGTGCAAGGTTGCCTGCATGGAGCCCGATGGAGCCATGAGGATGAACTGTGGGTTGCAATGGAGACCCAAAGAATTCCAGGACTGCCGGGTGTGGTGGCGCACGCCTTTAATCCCAGCACTCGGGAGGCAGAGGTAGGAGGATCACCATGAGTTCAAAGCCACCCTGAGACTACATAGTGAATTCTAGGTCAGCCTGGGCTAGAGTGAGACCCTACCTCGAAAGACCAAAACAAAAACAAAAACAGAATTCCAGGACTATTGATGGGTGTCATGGCAAGCTGCCAGCACTGGATGAAATTTCCCAGACTGTGAGTAGCTGAGCTGGAGGGGTGGAATTGAATCTCCAAGAGATTTGTGTTATTGGTTAGAATCATTGAACTTGGAGTTAGAGATGGATGGTGCCCTGTTTGTTTTAAATCTTGTATTGGTCAATCTGTTTTTGCTGTGCCTCATGTTTTGCATTGTGAATGTTCTGTGCCATTACGGGTTTATTTTTGGTATTATGGCTCAGTTGAAAGCTGTGGGGACTTAAGAGTTGAGCTGAATGCATTGTATTTACATCATGTATGATTATTAGTTTGTGGGGCCAGGGACGGACTGTCATGGTTTGATCCAGGTGCCCCCCACAAACAAATGAATGTGTTCTGATAGACGATCCTCAGCTGATGGCAGTTTGGGTTTTACAACCTCGATGAAGCTGTGTTGTTGGGGGCTTATGGGGGTTATAAGCCAGCTTCCCCTTGCCAGTATTTGGCACACCTTCCTGCCGCTGTTTGCAGTGCTGTGGTGGAGGTGATGTCCACCCCTCTGCTCATGCCATCATTTTCCCTGCCAGAAGTCTCCCCTCGAGTCTGTAAGCCAAATAAACCCATTCCTCCACAGCTTTTGCTTGGGTTCTTTCTGCACAGCAAATAGAAAGGTGACTACAATACATGGGTACTGAGAAATTGAATCTTGGCTGGCATGCTTTGCAAACAAGTGTCTTCAAAGCACTGAGCAATCTCTTCACCCCAGCTTTGGTTTGTTTTGCCTTGAGACAAGTTCTCATTATGTTGCACTGGCAAGACTTGAACTCACTACGTAGCTTAGGCTGGCCTCAAATTCATGGTCCCTCTGCCTCAGCCTCCCAAATTCTGGGATTACAGGTGTGTGCCTATAGGGCTGGCTTTCAACTTGTAGTGTTCATTAATTTTTTTTAAAAATTATGAATGGAAAAAAATATGGATGGGTATTTAATTTTATGTTTTGTTGTATAAACATTAGCTTTTCTTTAGCACGTTAGCAGGGTGGATGATTACATTAATTGACTTTTTAAATATATATATATATATATATATATATATATATATATATATTTTGGTTTTTCGAGGTAGGGTCTCACTCTAGCCCAGGTTGACCTGGAATTCACTATGTAGTCTCAGGGTGGCCTTGAACTCAAAGCGATCCTCCTACCTCTGCCTCCCGAGTGCTGGGATTAAAGGCGTGTGCCACCACGACTTTTAAAATATTTAATCAATTTTTATTTATTTATTTATGACAGACAGCAAGAGAGAGAGAGAGAGAGAGAGAGAGAGAGAGAGAGAGAGAGAGAGTGAGAGTGTACAGGTGTGCCAGTGTCTCCTGACACTGCAAACTCTAATGCATATGCCATTTTGTGCATTGGGCTTTACATGGGCACTGGGAAAATGAACCTGGGCTGTCAGAGTTTGCAAGCAAGCACCTTAACCACAGAACCATCTTGGCAGCCCCTCAACTGACTTTTGAGTATTAAATCAACCTTGCATCCCTTGTCACCGTGTATTATATTTCTGTTCTTTGTTTTGCTCTTTTTTCAAGGTTGACCTGGAATTCACTATGTAGTCTCAGGCTGGCCTTGAACTCACAGGGATCCTACCTCTCTGCCTCCAAGTGCTAGGGTTAAAGGCGTGCACTACCATGCTCAGCTGACTACACCCAGTTTGAAAGATACATTTTTTGTTTTTGTGTGTGCACATGTGATATATGTATATGGATGTTTGTAATCATATGAGAATGTGGGTACATGTGCCATGGAATATATATGGAGGTCAGAAGACAACCTAGGGTGTTGATCTTTCAACCTTATTTGAGGCAGAACCTTTGGTTGGTCACAGTTGCATATACCAGGCTAGCTGGTCCTCAAGCTTCCAGGAATTCTCCTGTCTCTGCCCCACCTCACAATAGGCATGCTGAGATTAGAGATGTGGACTACCAAGTCCAGCTTTTGTTTTGTTTTGTTTTTTGAGGTAGGGTCTTGCTCTAGTCCAGGCTGACCTGGAATTCATTATGTAGTCTCAGGCCTTGAAGTCATGGCGATCCTCCTACCTCTGCCTCCTGAGTGCTGGGATTAAAGGCGTGCGCCACCACGCCTGGCTCAAATTCAGGTTTATATGGGTTACAGAGAGCTATTCTAAGGTCCTCACATTTATGCAGCAAGTGCTGTATCCACAGAGTCACCCTTCTTCCCAAGTAAAAAATAGGGTTTTGTGTGTGGAGGGGTGGATCTTTTGAGACAGGCTCTCACTATGCAGCCCAGTCTGGCCTCCAATTTACAGCGATTGTCCTGCCTGCCTTTGTCCAAGGGATGAGATTACAGAAATGAGCTACCACACTGGACTGTTTTTCTGTTTTGGAGTTTTTGTTTGAGACAGGGCTTTATTATGTAGCCCAGGCTGACCTGGAACTTACTATGCAGCCTAGGTTGGCTTTGAACTCAAGTAATCTTTCCGTTGCAGCTTCCTCAAATGCTGATATCATAGGTTGAGCCAACTCAGCTCTTTGAGAGGCATATTATACTCCAGGATTCTTTTTTTTTTTTTTTTGGTTTTTCGAGGTAGGGTCTCACTCTAGCCCAGGCTGACCTGGAATTCACTATGTAGTCTCAGGGTGGTCTTGAACTCATGGCAATCCTACCTCTGCCTCCCGAATGCTGGGATTAAAGGCATGCGTCACCACGCCCGGCTCAGGATTCTTCTCCATATCTCTGGCATATCAATTTAGGAGGGAATCTTGAAAGAGAAGCTGGGTCATCCTGAACTTTACGGAACCCTGCAGTCTGCTGGCAGGGTGTGCACAGTGGGATGCCTGAAGACCTGGGGTCCTCACTGGCAGGGTGTGCAGTGGGATGTCTGAAGGCCCAGAGGCCCTCACAGTGCCAGACCACAAACCTTATTCCCATCAAGACTGTATTCTGTTCTTACAAATCCTTGAAGCTTGGCACTGACTTTGCCTCCTTTTGGATGAAAGTCCTTTTAGGCATGTTTCCAGAATAGAGAATTTTTATCCATAGGAAGGTTTTTTTTTTCATAATGAAGATTTACTCTGGCAGGCACTTATCTTCAACCAGCTTATCTAGAGCTTCCAAAACCTCTCCAGCTATCTTGACATCAACACTCACAGATTCACCACTTACTTTCCTCCTGTTGTGCGATTATTAAAGACTCTTCAGTGGTTTACCCAGAGCCAGCAGCACATACTCCATTGTAGTCAGACACAGTGTTTTCTTTCTCTCAGCATTGGTGTTGGGAGTGCTTCTGAGTCTGGCTCCCAATCCAGCTCAGTAGAGATTTCTCCATATCTGATACGGGCCTTTTCTCTCATGGAACAACGGGATTCCTGCTCACAAGGCTGCCTCACTCATCTCCATGTGACCCATAACTCTGGCTCAAAATGCATGTCACCTCCAGGAAGTTTTGGTCCCAGCAGATACTGAATGTGACATGAAGAAGGGAGTCACTGGCGGGATCCTTAAAGGATTTTGCTCCATCATTACAAAAATCTCCCTTTCCTGGCATAAAAACTCTGCCTTAGCACAGACTTTTCAGAACAGTTACAATGAAAAAAATTAATTACCCTCTCCTCTCAGGAAAGAGCTAGTGCGCGTCTCCTAAGGGTTCAGCTACCAGCACCTCCCGATGAAAGCACTGCAGAGCGAGAACCCTAAGTTAGCAGAAATCTTGGGTTCTCCATGGCTACCAAGAAGCCCCAAGAGGCAGCCCTGTAGCAACCAGCAAAGAATGCTTGTTGGTGGCTTCAGCCAGATCCTAATAATGTGAGACTCAGCAGGCTTGCAGACCAAAAATGTACCTCATTCTGTGTGCCAGCCCTTCATTGCTGTGGAAAACTACCGGAGACCATCAACTTCAGTTTGCCTATTTATTTGCGCACGTGTGTGCACCAGCCAGGGTCTCTTGCCACTGAAATGAAGGCCAGACACATGTGTCATGTTCTTTGTCTTTTGGGCTTTATGTGGGTGTTGGGGAATTGAACCCAGGCTGGCAAGCTTTGCAAGTGAGTGCCTTGAATCACCAGGTCACCTTGCAAGCACTATGTTCCTTTTTCAATAATGTCAGATCAACTTTAAATTTTTTTTTTAACCAGGCTGACCTAGAACTCACTTGGTAGACCCAGGCTGGCCTCAGACTGAAGGTTATCCTCCTACCTCAGCTTGGCCCAAAGGTATGTACTATCATGCTCTGCAAGATCAACTTTTATAAAGCTGGGTGGGCTGGAGAGATGGCTCAGCGGTTAAGGCACTTGCCTCTAGTGCCTAAGGCCCTGGGTTCAATTCCCCAGTACCCACATAAGCCAGACCCACAAGGTGGTGGCCCTGGTGCTCTCTCTCTCTCTCTCTGTCTGTCTCTCTGTGTGTATGTATCTCTGCTTGAAAATGAAGAAATAAAATATTTTTAAAAAATAAAAATAAAAATAAAGCTGGGCATGGTGGCATATGTCTTTGATCCCAGCACTGGGGAGGCAGAGGTAGGAGGATTGCTGTGAGTTCGAGGCCAGCCTGAGACTACAGAATGAATTTCAGGTCAGCCTGGGCTAGAGTGAGACTCTGCCTTGAAACAAACAAACAAACAAACAAACAAACAAACAAACAAACAAACAAACAATTAGCTTCACTGTTTTTGCTGCTCGGTCATGGTCATCTCTCCTGAACTTCCAGGCCCTGGTAAGTCAGGCTGAGACAAGGGGAGCACCCCCCTGACCCCTACTCCCAGGGCTCTGGGGCTCCCCCTCCTGCCCTCCACAAGGCAGGGGCTCTCCGCACTTTCCTCTCTTTCCTCTTTCAATCCTCTTCATGTTTCTTCCAAGCCCACCTGGGCTCAGACCACGTGAGTGTGTCCATTTTCCTTCCCTTGTGTTCATACTTCCCTCAGTACATATAGTTGTTAGGTCGAATTTCAGGCTACACCTTGATCTCCTTCCCCAACCAGCCTCAAGAGAAGTGTCAACAAGAGTTACAGATAAAGACTCCATCCTAAACAAGAGCCCTACCTGCTGTATCTCAGTCTGGCCCAAGGGACTGTCCTTCCTGATCCTTCCTGATCCTGAGAGTGTGTGACCACCTGAGCCCTCCACCCAACCTCATATGACCACCTGGGCCCCAACCTGAACATTTTCCCCTTAAAAGCCCTGATCTGAACTTGCCTCGTGCTTTTTTGCCACCTTTGGTGAAATAGCCTGGCAGCTCGCTTTTCCTCCTATTAAAACCTTTCCTTTCAGCCGGGCGTGGTGGCACATGCCTTTAGTCCCAGCACTCGGGAGGCAGAGGTAGGAGGATCACCATGAGTTTAAGACCAGCCTGAGACTACATAGTGAATTCCAGGTCAGCCTGGACTAGAGCGAGACCCTACCTCGAAAAACCAAAAAAACCAAACAAACAAACAAAAAAAACCTTTCCTTTCAGAGTGGTCTCTCATGGTCATTTCCATTCTAACATCAGTAATCATTAAAAAAAAAAAAAACAATAGCTTCCACTTCAACTGCTCTCCATCGTTTTTTGAGGCAGTGTCTCTCTCACTGAACTGATCACTAGCCAGTGATCCCCGAAATCCCCATCTCTGCCCCCCACCCCAGTATGAGCAACCATCTAGCACTTACATGGATGTTGAGGACCCAGACTCAGGTTCTCATGTTCACCAGCAAGCACTTTACCCACTGGGCATCTCCCTGGCCCCTGTGATGGTTTGATTCAGGTGTCCCCCATAAATGAATATCTTCTGAGTGCTCGATCCCCAGCTGACAGTTTTGGAATTGGAATCTTGTTGGAGGTATGCTGTTGGGGGCGGACTTATGGGGGTTCTAGCCAGCTTCCCCTTGCCAGTGTTTGGCACACCTTCCTGCTGCAGTTGTCCACCTGATGTTGGCCAGGAGGTGATGTCCAGCCTCTGCTCATGCCATCATTTTCCCTGTCATCATGAAGCTTCCCCTGGAGTCTGTAAACCACAATAAACCCTTTCCTCCCATCAACTGCCTTTGGTCAGGTTCTTTTCCATGCAGCAATGAGAAAGCTGTCTACAACATGCCTTTAGTTCACTCTGTAGTCTCAGGCTGGTCTCAAACTCACAGTGATCCTCCTACCTCTGCCTCCGGAGTGGTGGGTCTAAAGGTATGCGCCACCAGGCTCGGCATAGGTGAGCATAGGTGAGTTTTCTACTGAATCTTGAACATTTTGCAGTCTATGAAACTATAAATCCTATTTAAATTTTAAATTGAGAGAAGGAAAGAGTATGAGTGCCCTCGGGCCTCTTGCCACTGCAAACAAACTCCAGATGCATTGTAGCACTTTGCTACAATCAAACCTAGGCTAGAAGACTTTGGTAAGCCATCTCCTTGCCCCATGTTTTGTTGTTTTGTTTTGTTTTTTTCAATTTAAATTTTACTGGGTTGGGGAGATGGCTCAGCAGTTAAAGCCACGTCAACCTGGGTTCAAGTCCCAGTGCCCACATAAAGCACATACACAAAATGGTGTATGCATCTAAAGTTTGTTAGTAGAGGCCCTGTCGCATCCATATCTCACATGTTGCAAATAAAATTTTTTTTCAAATAAATATTTACATTTTTATCGATTTATTTACATGTGTGTGTCTGTGAGGGTCTCGTGCTGCTGTAAATTAATGCCTATCCAGCTGTGGAATTGAATGTAGGCAGGCAGGCTGTGCAAGCAAGCATCTTTGTTGTTTTGGGTACACGGACACATGTACAAATACACGTACATCCCATAAATTTGGCAGCAAGACTGATAATAAACCAGCAGCATCACTATATAAATGTTTTTTATCCTACCATGCAGATCATTTTTTCTTTTTGTTTTTCGAGGTAGGGTCTCGCTCTAGCCCAGGCTGACCTGTAATTCACTATGTAGTTTCAGGGTGGCCTTGAACTCACAGCAATCCTCCTATCTCTGCCTCCCGAGTGCTGGGATTAAAGACGTGGGCTACCATGCCTGGCTGCAAATAATTTTTTTTTTTTTTTTGGTTTTTCGAGGTAGGGTCTCACTCTAGTCCAGGCTGACCTGGAATTCACTATGTAGTCTCAAGCTGGCCTCTAACTCACTGCGATCCTCCTACCTCTGCCTCCCGAGTGCTGGGATTAAAGGCGTGCGCCACCACGCCCGGCTTTGCAAATAACTTTTGAGGTTTTCTTTTTTGCTTGTTTTGAGATAGGGTCTCAGGTTGGCCCAGATTGGCCTTGATCTCCTGATCCTCCTAGTTCCACAGCAATAGGAGGATGTGTAGGAGCATTATCAGCAATAAGCAAAGCTAGGTTTGTTGGCGAATACCTTTAATTCAAGTACTTGGGAGGTAGGAGGCTAAGAAGCTCGAGGCCAGCCTCAGCAAGGGACAAGGGCAGGCGAGGCTACAGGAGTGGTGGCACATGCCCACTTATCTATCATTAGCAGAGTTGTGGTGAGAGAACCAAGACCATTCTGTGAGGAAGAATTGGCCTTTTTTTTGGGGGGGGGGTTTCAAGGTAAGGTCTTACTGCAGCCCAGGATGACCTGGAATTCACTATGTAGTCTTAGGGTGGCCTCTAACTCAAGGTGATCCTCCTGCCTCTGCCTCCCGAGTGCTGGGATTAAAGGTGTGTGCCACCATGCCCAGCAGACCCTTGATTTTCTACTTACCACCGTTTTGTAGTTTTCAGGGTACTTTTTTTTTTTTTTGACAGGCTCTCAATACATACCCCAGACTGGACTTGAACTCTAGATCTTCCTATCTCAGCCTTCTGAGTGCTGGGATTATACGCTTGCATCAAAATAAGTAGCCTGGCTGCTCTGGAGTCTATGTGGGAAAGAGGTTCGCTTCCTTTCTTCTAAGTCAGTAATGATGAGGGGTGATTTTAGAGTCTTGCTTTCTGTCTTCTCATCTGTCCTACCCCTGAAATAAACCAAAAAGTGTTTTCACAATTTTCTGACCCAGAGAAGGAAGAAAAAAATGAAACAAATTTCTTCTAGAGAGGAAAAATCTGAATCCAGAAGGCTTGCTCTATGAGGGGAACTTATGTCTTTCTGTAAAAAAGCTTCACGGGCCTCTACACCCCTGTGAGCCAAGGGCTATTCTGGAAGAACTAGGAGGAAGAGGGGCTTGAACTCCAGAAACCCAGGCCACAGTAAACAACTTGGAGCTCTCAGTCAAGGAGCAAACATTCTGCTTCTGACAGCTATCACCCAATGTCCGAACCCACAGGTGGTTCTCTGCCTTCACCTTTCTGTTGCCTCTCAGTGGGTTGTGAAGACCCTAAATGGATGGGTGCTGGGGTGACAGGGACGGTGTCTCCATTAGTTGGACTATTGGGAAAAGGTAAAATCCTCTGACCTTGCTAACATCCTCCCCACCCCCATACTATTTCTCTAGCTCAGAATCCTGAGGCAGTACAGCTCAGCAGTGTGTGCAAAGTTTTCTGTTGGCCAGGCTGCAAAGATCTTGGCCGTTAGAGGTCTCATAGCTAATAAGTGAAGAGATAACCAAAAGGTTCACTAACAGAAGCCTGCAGGGTGCAAGTGGCTCTGGGTCCCACCCCGACACTGCAAAGGAGAAATAACATAAGCGCAGCACAGCACAGCTGTGAGCAAGCTAATCCTGCTGTGGGTCAAAAGCTAGCAGCGTTATTGCAGGGTGAAAAACGTAAGTGATGATCTTGAGAAGCATCAGGAATAGAAATGAGGTATAATATGACTTACACAGTAGATACTCTAGTCTACTAGGGCCACCTGGAATATCTACAAACCTGGTTGAGTTGCCCACTCATTGTAGAGATGAGATATTGATCCATTGGTTCCCACGTCTACCATCCCTCTACAACTCTGCCTGCTGGTGGGGGCTCACCTTTAGACAGGAAGCAAAGCTGTGCTTGAAGACATTGTCCCTCCCTAGGATGGTTGTGGTTACAGCTGAAGTAAGGCTGAGGGTGAACATGTGACCTCAGAAGTGAGTGTTCTCAAACGCTGTTCTGTGGGTATAACATGTAGCTACCATCTTACTCACAACGGAAAACCCTCAAAATTTGACTTGTTGCCCGGCGTGTTAGAGCATGCCTTTAACCCCAGCACTTGGGAAGCAGAGGTAGGATTGCCATGAGTTCAAGGCCACCCTGAGACTACATAGTGAATTCCAGGTCAGCCTGAGCTAGTGTGAGACCCTACCTAGAAAAACTAGAAAATTGACCTGTTGATGCTCCTTCCTAGTAGAGTATGGGGAGGGTCACTAACCTCAACTATAATTCCAGCCATTCCCTTCTTCATTTTTATTCCTACCCAGCTACACATGGTCTCCAGGGGATGGGAGATTAAATGGAGACTCCAGCTCTAGCTTTGTCAATGTGATCCAAGCCAGGTGGCACTTTTTTTTGTGATCAAGTTGAGGTCATACATGCTGCTCCAGTAAGAAAGCCTGGACTTGTTTGGAATTCTCCTTGTCTGTTGATGTTAAAAAAAAAAAAAAAAAAGTCTGGCTTACTTTTTTTTTTTTTTTTTTCGAGGTAGGGTCTCACTCTAGCCCAGGCTGACCTGGAATTCACTATGTAGCCTCAGGGTGGTCTTGAACTCATGGTGATCCTCCTACCTCTGCCTCCCGAGTGCTGGGATTAAAGGCTTGCGCCACCACGCCCAGCCCTACACTTCTTTTATTAATTTTAATTCTTTTTGATGGTGCTGTGATAAATGACCTTGAACTCCTGACCCTCCTTTACCCCCAAAGTGTGAGGATTACAGGCATGTGCCACTTGCCTGGCAAGGTTTTCCTCTTTTGTGTGTAGACACATCCTGGTCCCCTACCTCAAGGCAGGCCTCACCACTGTGCTCACCAGGCTGGCTGGCTCATGCATGATATTGCGGGGATTGTCTTGGCCTCCCATCTTGCCAGAGGAGGGTTGTGATTGCAGAAGCTCACTGCTGCATAAGCTTTTACAAGGGCTCTGAGGATTCAAACTCAACACAGCAAGTGCTTTAGCCCCTGATCCATTGTTCCAGCACCTAACTGCTAATTTTTAAGGTACAGGTAGAAGTTTTTTTGTTTTTGTAGTTGAGGATAATCTTTTTTTTAAATTTCTTTATTTTATTTATTCATTTTCAAGCAGAGAGATAGAGATAGAGAGAGAGAGAAAAAGAGATAGAGAGAGAGCACCAGGGCCACCACCTTGTGGGTCTGGTATAAGTGGGTACTTGGAAATTGAACCTGGGGGGCCTTAGGCACTGGAGGCAAGTGCCTTAACCGCTAAGCCATCTCTCCAGCCCGGTGAGGATAATCTTGAACTTCTGATCTTCAGGCCTCCACCTCCAAAGTGCGGGAATCTAGTGCTCAGGGGATTAAACCAAGGATTCCTACAGCCAGGCATGCACTGCATCAGGAGTCATGTCTCCAGCCCCAGAAGCATCTTTCCAAACTTAAATAGGATTACAAGAGTTTGAGGCCAAGATGGGCAGTAGGGTGAGATCTCGACTCAAAGCACTAAAACAAAAAACCCCAAAACATACTATCTCACTATTGAGAAATATGGTCCAAGGGCTGGAGAGATGGCTCAGTGGTTAAGTGTGCTTCCTGTGCAACCTGAGGGCCTGAAACTGAGGTCAAATCTCTACATCTATGTAAGCAGCTGGACGTGGCCACACATGCCTGTAACCCCAGGGAATTCAGTCGGCTTGTGAAAGGCAGCAAGCTACTGGATCACCAAGAGATTCTGGCTCAAAGTGAGAAAGGGTGGGGTACAGTGGAGTGAGACACCTGACATTCCACTCACATGGGCACTGCAAGGGCATACGAATGTACATAGACCACACCACACATCCACATTACACCAAATCAAAAACAAATACAAAGGAAAGAAAACTATGGCCCAAGAGAAGAGAGCAGGGCTGGAGAGATGGCTCAGCGGTTAGGGCACATGCCTCCAGTGCCTAAGGCCCTGGGTTCAATTCCCCAGGACTCACATAGGCCAGACCCACAAGGCGGTGGCCCTGATTTTCTCTCTCTGTTTGAAACTGAATAAATAAAATATTAAAAAAAAAAAGAAGCCGGGCGTGGTAGTGCACGACTTTAATCCCAGCACTCGGGGAGGCAGAGGTAGGAGGATCACCGTGAGTTCAAGGCCACCCTGAGACTACATAGTGAATTCCAGGTCAGCCTGGACTAGCGCGAGACCCTATCTCAAAAAACAAAAAACAAAAAAAGAGAGAAGAGAGCAAACCGGGTGGAGCAATCATTTATTTTCACATACTTTAGTGAAGGTTTTCATGAAGCAATATTCCCAGTGGAGAAGGGAGACTGTGCCAGCTCAGCAGCTGCTCTCAGGGCCGTGGTTCCCCCTTGCCCAAGTGGTACGGTGGAGGGGTGTACTTCCCCTCCTTCACGAGCTTATCCCGCTGCTTCCTGATGGCATCCATGCGCTTCATCTGTCCAAGAAAAAAACTGCACTTCAGTTTGAGGGAACAGGCATGAAGCGAAGATGGGAGATAGCTAAACTCGGGAATACTTTCCAACTAAGACATTCTCTGAGGTGAAATTTACCAGTCTTTTTTTCTCTTCTTATCCTGTGCTGGGGAATAAATCAGGGCTTTACAAGTGCAAGGCAAATGCTGCACCTTTAAGCTATGTCCCCAGCCCCAAAGTTCACCTATAAAGAATTAGCTTGAGGTGCTGAAGAGATGGCTCAGCAGTTAAGGCGCTTGCCTGCAAAGCCTAACAACCCGGGGTTGGAGTTCCCCGGGGCCCATGTAGAGCCAGATGCATGAAGTGGTACGTGTACCTGGAATTCGTTTGCAGTAGCTAGAAGCCCTGGTGTGCCCATTCTCTCTCTCTCTCTCTCTCTCTCTCTCTCTCTCTCTCTCTCTC
>PVHP010040774.1:0-15718 GCA_004024765.1 Zapus hudsonius | reverse complement strand
GGACAGTCTCCTCCTGATAAGGAAGTTGAGGCAAAGTCCGAGGGCCCCTGTAAATCTTAGCAATCCTGAAAACTCCAAAGCCCCTAGGCAGGCCACAGCTGTCCCCTGAGATAAGATAAGCAGTTCAAAGCCTAACTTATTCCAACTGCAAATAACAAACCTAAACAATAAGGTTTCATTTCCTCTGCTAACATCACCACTCTATCCATGGATAGAGTCATGTAGCCCCCTCAATTTATCTATGTAAATTAGGATACTGGCCCCTACCAATCAAACTCATGAGATGCCCACAGATCTTGCTTCCTATGCTTCTACCTCTGACTTTTCTCTATATAAGCAACTGTTATCTATCCAATAAAATGAGAACTGCCCACTGCCGCGTTCTCCCGAGAGTCTCATCTCTTGTTCGGCTCACGGCTGTTCCAAGCCACTGCTCACCCAGCTCCCACCCAGCTCCCGTGGGTGAACAGGGAGTTGATGCTGCAACCCCCTAAGTAACCCACGGACCCAGACTCTAACCCCCTAATGTGTAGCTAATTATATTTTGAAAAACTGTGCTCCATATTTTTTTAACAGTAGACATGAAAGTTCCGAGAGCAGGTGTGTACTGCCAAGATCACTTAGCCAGGAAGTGTCCACATACAGACTGGAATATAGGATCCTGATCTGTTTTTTGGCAGATCTCTCTCTCTCTCTCTCTCTCTCTCTCTCTCTCTCTCTCTCCTTTCTCTCTCAAGGGCCATGAAACTGTGTGCCAGGCCAACCCTGGAAGCAACCAAAACAGCTACAATAGACATGCAAAGTGTAGACCCTCAAGTGCCTCCTCTTCCTGAGTGTCACCACATTCAGAAAACCTGGCCCTATTATTCATGTTTGAACATGAAGTTCTGTTGTTCCTTCCCAAAGAGAGGCACAGATTTATAGTTGTAATAACAGGGGAAATGATTACTAAGTGCTTTCCCATTTGAGGGCCTGAGAATGGATAAAACCCAGGCACCACAGTGAGTATAGGGGACAATGGTGTGCTCTCTGAATTCATTTTGACCAATTCGAAAATTAATGCTTTCAGAGAATACTCCATATCAACCGTTTGCTCATCTCTCATGTTTTCCCAATGGAAAATTTTTTGTCTCAACTCCTTGAAAATAATTAGCACATCTAATGTAAAAAAAAATTAGCTAGTTGCTCTCATTCTTATTTGGAGAATCTGCTTTATTTTACAGATGGCAGAGAAAATGGAGGAGAACCAAGATCCATTGATAAGAAGTTAGCTGACTGCCCACCCAGAGATGTGCCACCTCTTCCACATCTGCCAGGGCCCAGGAGAAACTGCAGTGATGACATGAACACTGCTCTTAACTGCTAGCCTGATAACCAACCCCAGGTTGATGGGGAAAGTATGGTGATCAATCAAAACCTTCAAACTTTTAAAAATTATTTTATTTATTTATTTGCAAGCAGAGAGATACAGAGAGAGAGACAGAGACAGACAGACACACACACACATATACATACATACAGAGAGAGAGAGAGAGAGAGAGAGAGAGAATTCCAGAGCTTCTAGGCTTCAAACAGGCATCAGGCTTACATGGGTACTGAGGAATCAAATCTAGGTTGTTAGGCTTTGCAGGCAAGTGCCTTAACCACTGAGCCATTATCTCTCCAGCCAAGATTTTGTTTTAATTATTAAAATATTCACTGCTGGGGCTGGGGAGGTGGTTAAGCAGTTAAAAGAGCTTGCTTTACAGCCTGCTGGCCTAGGTTCAATTCCCCAGCATCCACATAAATCCAGGCAAAGTGGCACAGGAGTCTGTAATCTCAAGGTACCAAGGCAATGGGAGGTGGGGCCAGGAGAATCTGGAAGTTCAAAGTCTGAAGGAATCCTTCAAAGAAAGATTGGCTTTAAGTTATAATGACCCTGGTTCTGATCACTTCCTGTTGAGTACTTCCACTCTACCTTGGCTGTGAAGGGAAGATTGAACTCATCAGAGAGCAGGCAAAATGGCCATCACGTTCCACAGGAAGTTCATTGAAACATGAGACCCAAGTTGGAGGCTATCAGAGGTCTGAACCCCATCTATTGTGTTCATCTGAGTTACAAACAGGAAATAATCAATCTCATAGGATTAAAACCAGGGATGCTTATTAATATGGAGATTCAAGATGTTGAAGTAATAGCCCTGAGAATGAACTGGAAACATTCACAATCTCTTTGAAATAATCTTTTATGAGCAATTTATTTGTGGTAGAAGATAGCATCGTGAGGATGGACTCCTAGTCGCGCCATCTGTCCCCTTCACTTCACTGTGCTTCTATGACAGAGTCATCCATGCTTCACGGTGGCCTAACCAGGTCAGTCTATCAGCAAACCCACAAATGTTGCTATGGCAACATGTCTGCTATTCACAGCACTGACTTCCACAAACAAGACCATTTGGATTTCTGGTGTAAGGTTTTAAAACAGTTAGAGCATTGAGCCAAGACCTTGGATGTAATTATTTCTGAGATTGAAATCGGATTGGTTTTCAAACTTTTTTCTTGCTTATTATTCATATATTAACAGGCATTCAAAACCCACGCCCAGGCTTCTTAGAAAGAGACCTAAGGTGTCACAGTCACGAAATGACAATTAAGTTGCACGGGTGAAGGGCTAGCAAGAAAGCAAGATTTTGGTATGGACATTTTATTTTTTCGAGGTAGGGTCTCGCTCTAGCCCAGGCTGACCTGGAATTCACTATGTAGTCTCAGGCTGGCCTTGAACTCATGGCGATCCTCCTACCTCTGCCTCCCAAGTGCTGGGACTAAAGACGTGTGCCACCACGCCTGACTGTGTGTGTAAATTTGATAATGCTGAGAACTCTGTCAGTTAGTAAAAAGTAGAAGAAAATTCAGGCTGCAGTTTAGGTTAGCATATCAAAGGTGTAAGATCCCAAGGTCTTGTGGAGAAGACTCACCATCTTGCTGAGTAAGAGAGGTTTAACAGTGGCACACAGCTGTAATTCCAGCACTCTGGAGGCTGAGGCAGAGGATTTTGAGTTTGAAGCCAGCCTGGACTGCAAAGACAGACTGTCCCGAAAGCAAACAAGGAAATGAAACTGACAGTGACATGAATAATGACAGCTGGATTATCTTGTATTTCTTAATGCACATATATTATCAGATATTATCTATATAATCCTCTAACTATTTCCAACAACATAAGTGCGGTTTACAAATGAAGTTTACAAATTTACAAATGAAGAAATGATTTCAGAGAGGTTAAGTAATTTACATCAAGAAAGTGTAAAGTCACTGTTGGATGGACCTCACTCCTACCAGCCCATGATTCATAGAATGTTATACTTCTTAAATAGGTGATGTTGTGATGTGAATCAGAGATGGCCTCTGCAAGCTCTTGTTTCCAGTGCTTGGTCCCACACTTGGCATCCTCTTCAATGGCATGAGCTTTTAGGAGATAGGGTCTGGATTGTGGAAGAAGGTCACTGTGGGTACTCCTGGTTCCCCTCTAGCTGTCTCTGCTTTGTGACCAGCATGCTGTGAAGACCACAAGCTCTTGATGCTACCTTCCCTTCCCCAGCATAGGAGGTGAATCTGCTGAAACCATGAGCCAACATAAACCTTTCCTCCCTCATGTTGTCTTTGCCAGGCACTCTGCTCACATAGATGTGGAAATCAAGTTAACAGAGATATGCTGCAGACATTTGTCTAAAAGATAGGCTTAAAAGATAACAATGATGAGAAGAATTCATATGTCTTAGAAAGCTTAGAAAACTGTAGTTTTATTAAAGTGTAATTTACTAAGAATATTTGCAGGTAATTTCTCAAACTTATTCTGGGCTATTTGATGCCAAAGAAGGCCTCGGCTTCCTAATTTAGTCTGGGCTCCAGACTTGCTGGTGACAGCAGAGCTGTGGACAGTTTTATCACTTGGATTGAGTTTGAAACTATTTCTTGTGCTCATGAATATTATCAAACAAAATGTTGTTCCGGGCAAACGCAGGAATTTTTTTTTTCTTTGTGGACCTTTAGCTGTGGGGAGAGTATTAATTATGTAAACATGAGAATATATAATTTCAAATTTTAAGAAGTACTTTAAGAAGTAAAACTGCCATTATGAGAGAAAACAAAGGAGTTGAGGTTAGTCAAGATGTGGTAGGAAGTGATAGGAGAAGGTGATGTGTAAACAGAGGTTGAGTGGGCCCCAGGAGGGGCCAGAGAAGGAACAAGTGCTCTAGTTATATGAGTAAGAATGTAATATTAATTACATTAATTATAAAGCTTTCCATTTATTGAACTCTTACTATGTGCCCAATACCACATCAAGTGCTTTCCTAGTATTTTCTCATTTAATCTTCACACCCCCCCCAGGATCAATGCTATTTTTCTCAACATTTTACACATGTTTATTAAAATATGAAAAGGGAACACTGTTCCCAATTTAATACAGAAATTATAGTTTATAATTCCCTAATAGAATTATTATACACCAAATTTGAAGTGAGCTATTTATTTCCTCAAATGCTTTAGGTCATTGATCAATTATTGCTATAGAACAATATTTGTCTTCAGATTTACTGGGTATACATTTGATGGAATAGAATATGTTGCATACAAGAATTAAGTCATGGATTTTGACCTTAAGAAACAGAGATGTCTATTGTTAAAAGAGAATTGATGCAAATGCTCACATTATTAAAATGATCTGTAAATATTTACTAGATTTTGTTTTCTATAGTGTAATCCTACAGAGCATGTTGTTAGGCTATATTCTTTGGGTAAAAAAGCACACAGGTCAAAGTCATTTAGACAAAATGTAACAATGGAAGGTAAGAGTCTGGGTTTCAAGAGAGGATGATGAACTGAGGGAGGAAATAAATAAAGCATGAGAAATGATAGATCTTCAAACTTACTCTTGGAACAGTAGCCAGAGTTCTAGTTCTCAAGACTGGGTGATAAGAAATGAGTAGTTAAATATATTTTCAAATGAGATTGAGAGATTAAGTAACTCCTTCAAGGTCATATATGTAATATGTAAGCTCTGGAACAGGGGTTCAAAATTCAGGCAGGGTTATTTAAATATTCACAACCTAAACCACAAGATTGGTTAGGCTAAATACCTGGAGATCAGTCCAACCGTGAAGAGTTCAGGTGCAGATGGTGGAGATTGAGCATGAATCTGGTTGAATTAAGGGATACTTAGATAGCTGGTAGAGCGTTAATCATTCTCAGTGGTTTGTAGGCACTGAGCCCTTCCCCCTTTGCTGAAAGGGAAACTCAGTATTGGTCTTTGGTTATAATAATTATAATTATAATGGTCTTTGATTATAACATCTAGGGTTGCCCTAGATGTGTTTGCAAGAGTGTCTCCAGAGGTGGTTGGAAGGTAAGTTGGTGGAGTGAGCAGAGATCAGCCTTCAGTGTGGGCAGACACCATCCACAGCCAGCTGGGGCCCAGATGGGCAGAACGGTGGAGGAAGATGGAGTTTCTGCCCTCTCTCCTGGATTTGGGACACTCTTCTCCTGCTCTTGGATGTCGAACTCTGATTCTTTTGATCTTGGACTCCAGGACTCATAAAACAACTCCAGGGGCTCTCAGGCCTTCAGCTTTGGATGACAATTCCATTACTAGATTCTTTGGTTCAGGCTGAGGCCTTCAGAACTAGATTGAGCCATGACAGAGATGCCTTGTTTCTAGAGCTTCCAGATGGCCTACCACAGGATTTCTCAGCCTCCATAGTTTTGTAAACCATTTATCCTGACAAATAATCCTCCTCCTCTTCCTTCCATCTCTCTATAGAATCCATTTAATCTCTTTTAAATTCCGTCTCTCTGGAAGACCCTGTATAAAACAAAACTTTTAGTAGTTTAGGAAAGAAGTGATTTACCCAGTGTGCAATGATTTACACAGACAACTGAATGAGCTGGAAGGAGGCCCGAGAAAATCTAGTCAAAGTTGAAGTTCCTGCTTCTAGAATCATATTACTTTCCTGGGCTTCAGAGGACTGCTGTTGCTCTAGGAATCTTCCAGAACTGGAGTACAATGACTGCAGAACCACACGAATCCTGGCCTAATCTTATATCAGCAAAATGGATGCTGCTTCTCTGCTCCTGTCCCACTTAACTGAGGCCCAGTGTGAAGTCTAACACTTGCTTAAGTGAGAGAATGGGAGATGGGCAAATGTAGTCAGTGCTCAAAGACATGCACTTGCCATGGGATACATAGATGAAGACCTTTGGGGCCAAAACGAGGAAGTCATATTCTATGTGTATAATAGATAAGGCAGGTGACTCATCAAGCCCATTTTAAAAAGAATGTTAGTTTAGCTAGTGTGTGAAGGAAATGGATTGGCGGGGCAGAGTGGATGTAGTAATGCTCTTCACAGGCTATAGACGGAGAGACATTGACAGATTCTGAAGATATTTGGGCTAGTTAGTCAACATGATTCGACATTGAGCTAGATGAAAGGAGTTGGGAGAGGAAGATGTTAAGGTGTCACGCTTGAGAAATGGGGCTGGAGAGCATGTCTAAAGGAATCTTGAGAGTGACTTCATTGGGGAAGAATTGGAGAATAAATACTTCTTAAATTGGACATATTAAGTTGAACTATCACTCAAGTGTGCTAGTGGGAATATAAAGCCCATAGGATCAAAACTGGACATACAATATAGGAGTCTCTAACAGTTTAATTTAAATTTGTGCTCCAGATGGAGTCCTGTATGTATAAGGCATAGTGTACTAAGAGAAAGGTCACATGATAAAGCCTTGAGTCACTTCAACAAATCGAATGTGGGTGGAGGTAGAGGTAGGGTCAGCAAAGGAGTGTGGGAAAAGCCCTGATAGGTGGAAAAAGAGAAGAGAATGTGAAAAAGATTCTTTTCTGAGCCTTCTCCTGAGCCAATCTCTATACTTCCTTGTGAAAGTTAGTTTTAGAAAGAATCTTTTCCAAGTCAGTTTAGCATGGATCCACTGTCTTATGGGTCTGATCACCCTTGATATCTGATGGGGTTTCTTATCCTGCATCAGTCCTCAGATGATGTTTTATCACCTTGGCTTGTCTTCAGCAACAGTTGGGAGTGTTTGGCCGGAGTTCCCCTCTGATGCCCGTTTGCTCTTGGCCATACATTCCCAGTGGCTCGCTCACACTGTGTAGGAATTGAGCCCACTTATGTGCTGTGGTCTTTTGTCTCCTAATGAATGGAAGTAAATAAGCTGTGGGTTTTTTTTTTTTTTTTGAGAAAGGCAAAGAAATGCAGAGATTGTTGCGCAAAAACAGTGCTTTTCAAGGAAAGTAGTTCTCACTGGATTTGATAAAATCGTCATCACTGGTGACTTTCAGTGATTTGTAGATGGCAAAATTGCTAATTGGAGATGAGAAAGTGCCAAAAAGTTGTGAAGGTCAAAATTTTCTAGTCTTATATTTGTAAGGTCTTGAATTCATCTGATAATAACAATCCTTGCTAACTTCCTAATTTCTTCAATTTTATTAATATGATGGCCATCATCTCCAATGTGTCTCCACCTGTCCAACCTTCATTTCTTTATTTAGAAAAACAAAATGTTTTCATTCAGGATGGAGAACTATGAGGTTATCTGGGATAATTCAGTGCCCTAGCTTGGGAATGGAGGGAAGGATGAGAGCTGTTGCGGCTGTGTAGTTAGGGCCAGTGGGGTTAGTTTCTATTGTGTTTTGAGCTATAGTCATCCCTCTGTCCTGAGAAACACTGGAGCTTATTTCTTCTACTGTGGTTTGGGACTCCTTGTCCAATCTCCTTTTATCCTCCCTTCCCTCTTCCTGCTCTCCCAAGACTTTAGAATTTACCATTCTACATTCAGTCTGACTTTTTAAAGCTTTCACATATAAGAGAGAGCATGCACTATTAGTATCTGGGTCACATCATTTAACATAATGCCTCTCATTACCATATATTGTCCTGCAAATGACAGAATTTTATGGGCAAACAATACACGCATACACACACATTTTCTTTATTCATCTATTCATGGGCATCTTGTTTAACTCTGTATCTTAGCTATTATAGCTCTTATTAATTTCCCAATTTTCCCCAAAGGGTTTTTCTTCTTATAATAGTCACCATCTCCAACACTCTCTACCTCTCCAACTTTCTTTGCACTTCATGAGAAAGACAAAACATTTTTCTTTCAAGATAGTAAACTTCTAGAAGATTTAGATATTATAATTATGGTGTCGTGGGTTTGGAATGGAAGTAAATATTTGCAGGTTGTGAAAACAACTAAAAAGAAAAGAATTGCTTTGTACAGATGGAGAAATGTCATGGACACATTAAAATCTTTCTTTGTGAGGGTGGACATTCATATGCACATATATACATATATATCAAGTGAAGAAGTAGCAATTTCTGGCAAGTCCACATTTTGTTTTCCGCGTGTTTTCCAGTTTAGCCAGACAGTTCACATATGCTGTTTTACACTGATAAGTATCCGCTCAGATTCCGTCAAACACTGGCAGTCCTGAGCACCCTGAATTCCTTTCACATGAACTTGGACAGGATGGGAAAGGCACAGGATAGTTCTCATTAACATGTTTGTTGGAGTTGCAGTCAGCTTTCTCGTTGCTGGTACAAGGAACCTGATCAAAAGCAGCTTGTGGAGGAAAGGGTTTATTTTGGTTTACAGACTTGAGGGGAAGCTCCATGATGGCAGGGGAAATGGCGGCATGAGCAGAGGCTGATCATCACCTCCTGGCCAACATCAGGTGGAAAACAGCAATGGGAGAGTGTGCCCAACACTGGCAAGGGGAAGCTGGCTATAACCCCCATAAGCCCACCCCCAACATCACACTTCCAATGAGGTTCTAATTCAAAATTACCATCAGCTGGGGATTAAGCATTCAGAACACACAAGTTTATCGGGGACACCTGAATCAAACCACCAGAGTTGGTGTGTGAATTACCATATGCTTCTTACTGAATGGCAAAACAACTAGAAGAGTATGAGGCTCTCTCTGTAAGCAACTAATCCCTGGATACTCTGAAGAGAACTGTGAGCCAAGATCCTATCTGTCATTGTGGGTGGAAAGTCTTTGGTACTGTCTGTGCAATTCCCTTCCAAGTAATTACCTACATGACTCCTTTGTGATATGTGGAGTTCAAGTTACAACCCTTGGCTGAAGCTTAATGTAATCTTTGTCATCTCCATCAGGCACCAAGGCAAAGTGTGACTTTCGGACAAATTTTATACACTGAACTGTTGACTTTTTTCAACGTGTTGGTACCAGGCTGGCTAAGATGGAACAAGATGATTTTTGTTCTTTCTTCACATTTGTTGAAATAGAGCATTTTTCATAGTTTAAGGCAGTAAGGATCTCATCTAAAGTGCAGGAAAAATACTGGTTTATAATTTTCTTACAGCTTGTTTTCAGCACAAAGTAATTGAGATGTGATTACTGCTTGTCCATGCTGATTCAATAAACAGAAAGTAGTTAACAGGGCAGGGCGGCTTGGTTTAATTGGACAATTTTGGAGGCTGCATTACTAGCTAGCCTCTACAAAACTAGCAGGTATCCATCGTTGCTATTATGGACTTGATGTGGAACGTTTTCATGTAACATTGTGTGAGAAAATAACACAAAACCAGGTCAAAGCTCTGAAAGCCAACAGGGCTTTGATGAACCCACAAAAAAGTGTTAACTTTTCTAAGCATTTTCCTGTGGAAAGCATTTTGAAAATTATATAATTTTGTATAACTACATAGAAAGAAAATCCAACAATGGGCTAGAAAGATGGCTCAGCAGTTAAGGCACTTGCTTGCAAAGCCTAATCACCCAGGTTTGATTCTCCCAGTACCGTATAAAGACAGATGCACAAAGCACCACATGCATCTGGAGTTAGTTTGCAGTGGCTAGAGGCCTGGTGTGCCCATTCTCTCTCTGCCTCTTTCTCTCCATCTCTCTCTTTCTCTGTCTATATCTTTCTACTTGCAAATAAATAAAATATTTTTAAATCCACCAAAGAAAAATAAATAGTAAAATGAATAAAGATTATCCCACACTTCCCAACCCTGAAGGGAATGAGACAATGTTAGATCCCAATATTTCTGTACAAAAGGATCAGTCCTGTTTCTAGAGAGCAGAACGAGAGACTGTCATTACTGGAAACTACACAACCGCTTGGTACTTTGCAGTATTGCCAGGAATCGATGAGTATGACCATAACTGCAAGCCTGTGTGACTTGTAACTGTGAGCTCTCTCTAATATCATTTAGTTTTTTTCTTTAAATATTTTTGTTTCTATATTTGAGAGGAGAGAAAGAGAGAGAGAGAGAGCAAGAGAGAGTGAAAGTGAGCACAGGGGTGCACCAGGTCCTTTTGCTGTTGCAAAGGAACTCCATCCAGGTGCACAGCCCATGTTGTGCATCTGGCTCTATGTAGATACCGGGGAATTCATTGAACCCATCCATGCCGACAGGCTGTGTAAGCAAGCACCTTTAACTGTTGAGCTATCTTCCCAGTTCCTAATGTTTTTTAGTTTTATACTATATTGACCAGATATGACTGATTGAATCTCTCTCCTCCTAATTGGTCAAAGTCACATAGGGTCAACTAGTTTGACTCGGTTTTTTATTTTCTAATACTTATTTTCCTCAATGTTTTGTTCTTGTTGGTGGTATTGTTTTGCCTTCTGTATTTCTCTTTAATTATATTCCCTTCATTTGAAATTTCATTTGAAATTTTAAGTTCAATAATCATATATTTCTTACTTTTTGACATTTTTATTGTTAATAATAAGATACATTGTATGAGCAAAACTTGTGATACTACCCCATTTCCCTACTCCCTGTCCCCAACCTACTAGGGGCCCTCCTCAGTGGGCATACAGGATCAGTCCATGGGGTAGGGGATTATGTTTTTTTTGTATTTAACAGCAAGATATCTAAAGTTGATTTTTAGTGTAGGGCTCATTGACAGGCAAGAGTCTGGTATGATCCTGTGCATAGTTCTATTTTCCTTAACTATTAATTTTTCCCAGAGATGAAATCTCTGATATCTTACATGTAGGTTTCCTCTTCCTTGCTCTGGACTGTCAGTTATCATTTATCCAGTTGATTTCTTCGTATAAACTTTGTACTTATCTCTCATCTGTTGTAAAAAATTGTGATAAGTTTATATAATATAATCATTTAAAGTGTGATTCAGTGGTCATACATTGTGTTGTACATCCAATACACCTTCTATTTAGTTTCACAACATTTTCACACATGTACAAGCATAAACACACATTGTCCCCCTCAGACATCTTAAACAGCCATTCTCCATATTCCCTCACTTGCATCCAGACCCTTGAAACCTCTATTTATGGATATTCCTATCCCATGTACTTTTTTCTATAAATGGAATCAGAAAACATATGTCCTTTGTGCCTGACTTCTTTTAGTTACATAATCTCATCAAGGTTCATCTTTGCTATGGTATCTTTCAGTAATTCATTTGTTTTCATGGTCGAAAGATAATCTATCATATATTTATATCAGTTTATTCATTAAAATGATAGGCTGATGTGCTGTTATCACTGTATTCAGTTGGTCTGGGTAGAATTGTACAATTGTATTTCTTTTTAAAAATTTTATTTATTTTTAATAAAAAGATTGTACACATAGATCCCCTTTCCCCTCCCCCAATTCTGCAGAAGGTCTTTGGTGGGGTTATTGGTGTTCTTTGTGGGGACTAAGGGGTCTCAGTCAGTCTCTGCTGATATGGGGGAAGCATGGTGTCTCAGGCTATTCCCACCCACCCTGAGGCTCTGACAATCTTTCTGCCCCCCTTTCCATGATGCTCCCTGAGCCTTGGCAGGAAAGATAGAGATCTGATTTAGTGTTGCTGTCTCTGTAGACTCTGTTTTGATGAGGTTTGAGTGACCACAGTGTCTGTCGCCATTACCTTGGAACTGGTGTTCCTGCCAGCTGTGAGAGCAGTATGTCACTGCTTCTCCTGTAATGACTGCTTGGCCAAAGCAGATGAGGTGGAGGTGACCCATCTCCTGGTAGACAATCAGCTCTCTCTTTTTGATGGATTGATGTATGATGTATTCCTTTAAAGAACTTTTTGGTAAGATTTGGTAAGGAGCAAAAGAAAAACTATGCTCAATTGCTATATTTAGCCTACAGTGTATGCCATAATTTTAGAATTAATAATATAGATACATTGTACTTCTATGTAACAAATGGGTAAAAATTGAGCATATGTAATACAAAGAATTGACGTTGGCCTTTAGCAAATCACAATCACAAGCATTAAATAATGGTCTTTTCTGCTATTACTTGTTAAAATTGTCTGTCTAGAGTATGAGTTTGATTCTTCCTTTAACCTTTTAATGTAGTATAATATGTTTAAATGGACAAAAATTGAAAACAACTGGCTCTAAAATTCTTCCATTCTTTGCTTTAGCTATTGCAAGTTGGGGAATCTGGGTTAAGAGCTCACTCACCCTCCAGCATAAATCTGGATGGTTCTAGATAGACATTGGTAGGTCTATTTCATTGGAAATATGACCTATGATGATTTTAAAGATTATATGTTTATTAAGCCCTTTATAATTCACCAAGATAATAGTGTTATGGTATTGAGATCAAATGCAAAGAAGGCCATCCATAATTCTTCAATTATGACAAATTGGGACTTTTTATTGCTCCAATCTAGCCCTTATGGATTTGCATTTCTAATGTTTACCTAGTGATAATCATTTAGACAGATACAGTCTAGAATTATGTGTTATTTCACATAATTCTATCATAGGTATTTAGCTTAATTGCTTTAAAAGCTTTCTAATCACCATGTAGTGGCTGAATTACATTTCATATGTGGACAGACCATAATTTACTCTATAATTCTCTCTAGGATTTTCCAACTCTGTTGAGTAATTGTGATGACTGAATGGAGGGAATAAATACATATTTAAGGACAAATGGCCTTAATTATGTCATAGTTTTTTTTTTCAAATCTTACCTCAGGTTCTATTTTTGATTCATCACTAGCTTTGTGGCTTTGAGTAGGCTCTCTTGTTTTTAATTGTGATACTTGGTTGAGGTCTCATTTACAGGGTATGATACACAGATCTAAATATATAACAACATATTTTTACATACTTATTTACCTGTGTGATCATATACATGCCCACTAAAATATAACCAGAATTCTGATTTCTAGCACTATGAATTATGGTTCTTTGTTTAAATTTGTATGAATGGAACGATATATAGTATGAGCCCTTTTGCCCATCTTCTCTGGTCCTGTGAAGAGTTTTTGAAATTCTTGCTGTGCATATCAGTTAGTCAATTTGTATTTGAAGTTTCTGGGTGGGGCTGGAGTGGTGGCTCAGTAGTTAAAGGTGCTTGCATGTAAAGCCTGAGGGCCCAGGTTCCATTCCCTAGCACCAATTAAAGTCAGATGCACAAAGAGGCATGTGTGTCTGAAGTCATTTGCAGTGGCAAAAAGGCCCTGGAGCACCCATCCCCACTCACATTTTCTCTCTTTTTTCTCTATCTGCTTGCAAATATATATATATATATATATATATATATATATATATATATATATATATATAATTTAAAGTTTCTGGATGGTATTGCATTATACAGATATGCTATAATTTGTTTACCCTTTCTTCTGTTATTGAACTTCTGCATTGTTTCTGTTTGGGGATAATAGGAGTAGAATTGATCCAACTATTTTTGTGCAAGTCTTTTTTTTAAAAAAAAATTATTGTCCATAATGAGTTACATTATTTAGTGGGCCAACAATGAGTTGTTATCCCCAATGCCCCAATGCTCTTCATCAATTGCTCCCATAGTGCATCATTTTCTTGGGAGCCCAAGAGTACAGGATCTAGTGCATATCTCCCTGAATCCCCAGTTCAAGTCAAGGGCTCCTCCTCACTGAGTGGAATATTTGGCCAAATTTAAAAGCTGTTGATTGTCTCCCCCAGGCCCAGGCTCCTCCATTGCACAAGAGCTCCTTTCTTGGTTTGCTCTTCTCTCCCAGTAGAAGGTGTGGTCAGCCTACTCATGGCTGCAGACTGTGTTTCATGCCAGTGGTCTCTGTTTACTCCAGCTATCATTGATCAGCATCCCCTGGCAGCTTGTGTAGTGCCTTCCAGCACTGCACTAACTGCCATCTGGGGGCTGGTTACCATTCCGGACCTCGAAGGTTCTCTTGATGCTGATCAATGGCATTCTGTGGTTTCTTCAGCAACAGGGTTTTGCCTCAGGCCTGGGGAGGGCATTCAAGAGCTTTGACAGAATTCTGTCTTGTTTTTGGAACCTCATGGGTCACTTTGGTCAACAACTCAGTGAGGGAAGGAACCAGTGGCTGGGACCAGGGGTTGTCAGACTGATCAATTATTCACAGGCTTAGACTCTCTCCCCTACTACTTATGGCCCCTCTTGCCAGTAGATGCCTACTACATGCTCAATAGGTTACAGTATGCTCGTGAGGATTTTATGTTTTTGAACCTAATTTGGTTTAGCCTCATGCTTAAGCCATTCCCTTCCCCCATATCTTAGCCCTCATTCATAACCTCTCACTTCTTTCTACTAGTCTCCATAGAGTTTACGGTTTTCCTGGTTAAGGACCACATATGAGGGAGAATATGCAGCGTTCGATTCTCTGTTCTTTTGAGTGTTCGCTTAGTAAGATCTGCTCAAAGTCAGACCATTTTTTCCTAAATTTCTATATGTTATTTTTCCTTTCAGCTGAGTAAAATTCCATCATGTAAATATACCACAGTTTTGCTGTCTATTCCTGTAGTTGCCTGCCCTTGAGTGTCTTGGCTGTGTCTGTAGGAGTAACATTGCTGTTTATAGATCCATGCTGCTCAGGAAGCCGATAAATGGGAACAATCACCACACTGAATGGGATTGATTTGGTAAATCTTTTTGAACATTAGTTTCATTTACTCTAGAAGGTAGAAAACCATAAAACATAAAGAGCAAAGGAACGGAACCATGGAAGAGCACTTACTACATGGGAGCTCTGATGGGGCAGAGGATGGGCTGAGAAAGAAGAGGATGGTAATGCCATCTCTTCATATGCACCAAGGAGTAGACTTGGTGACATGAAATGTAGAGTTGATCTTTCTCCCAGTTTTGGAAGAAAGTCCATAAGCTTCTGTGATGATTAGGTTTTGTTGTCAACTTGATCTTTTTAAATATCTTGGGTGGGTCTCTGATATTCATAGGAAAGCAGCCCTCTCAGTAGGGGGCAGGATATAAGGAAGCTCAGGGAAGTTGGAAATTAACATCCCTTCCTGTGTGGACAGTGCAGGAAGGAAATCTCAGAGACTCACGAAGCCAACAAGTCTGGGAAAGGGTTGCAAGATCCTGCCCTAAGGCTATATAAAGGGAAAGGAAATTTCTCTCCCTTCACCCTCTGCCTGTTTGCTGTTCTCTGTGTATGGTGTTGGCAATGGGTTTTTCTCTCTGCTTGGACCTGTGAAAGGGAGGGTAGCCTCTTTCACTATTATGGAACTTCCCCTGGATCTATAGCTTCAATCAATCCTTACCTCCCATAAACTGTGGGCAGTTTGGAGATTCCTCCCAGTGACGTATGGCTGACTTCAACAGTTTCCATAAGGAACCCCTTTGTATATTGGTATCACACCCCTTTTACCTTTCTATGGTGGAGCTCAGGCATCTAGCTTCTTTTTATTATTATTATTATTTTTTATTTTTAATTTAATTTAATTT
>PVHP010040773.1:0-16055 GCA_004024765.1 Zapus hudsonius | reverse complement strand
TCTTTGATTTCTGTGGGTTTTTTCCTTTGATTTCTTCCCATGTCTAGGTAGGTGAGTGGGACTTAGGCACCCTGGGTGGTGCTGTTCAGCCTGCTTTGCTTTCAATGGGAAGATCACCAGGTTTGATCTTAAACGAAGGTCTTTCCTATTGGGGAGTTCTGTGCCCAGCCAGGCTTAGATTTTTACCTGACTGGATCACAATGCTCCCAGATGGTAAGCTGGAGTACATCACAGTTCCAGCACTCCAACTATAGGGCCCAGTGATCTCCCACCTGTCTGTGCCCTCCTATCTAGAGCCGCCTTTGCCCACCCAGGATTGGCAGAGGTTCCCCGTTGTTGCCTGAGGCCTGGCTCCGCCCGGCAGCTGCAGTCCTGCACGCTATTTCAGTTTGCCCGCGGAATGCGATCGCCTGTGTATTAGGAGGGGTCTCAGGGGGAAGTGTGCCCAAGAATCGCTGGAGGGTCAGTGGTGTGTGGTCCCTGATGCCTGCCAAAGCCGCTTTTGTCCTCCCAGCCCTGGGTAAGCTTCCCAGGTGCCTGAGGGTCCTGCGTGCTCTGGAAACCTAACCACTCTAGTTCAGCTTGTCCGCAGGACGCGATCGCCTGTCTATTGGGAGGGGTCTCAGGGAGAAGTGCGCCCAAGGATCACTACAGTGTCCGTGGCACGTGGTCCCCATTGCCCGCAGAAGCCGCTTTTGTTCTCCCAGCCCTGGCGTAGGTTCCCTGGTTTCTTAAGGCTGACCCCGCCCTGTAGCTGCGGACCGGAGTGCTCGGGCCGGGCTCGTTCAGTTTGCCCGCTGAGCCTGTGTATGTGGAGGGGGTCTCAGGGAGAAGTGCGCCCAAGAATCGCTGGAGAGGGGCTGGAGGGGGGGGGCCCGGGAGGGAGCAGTTCAGTTCTCAGCCATGCTGGCAAGAGCCGGCGGGAGCCGAGCTAGTATTGGGGGATGGGCAGTGCTTTGTTCCTCTACCAAGTAGAAAGCAGATGGGGAGACCTGACACCCCCAGCTGGCTAGTGTGGAGTTGGGGAGATGGTAAGTTTGGTTTCAAGGCCAGCTCGGGTCCCGGGTTTGGGTCCCAGCTGAAAAATCAAACCTTTTCGAAGAGAGTCCTGGCGAGGCTGCTACTAGTCTGCCATGATGCTCCGCCTCCCCCTTCTTTTTTATTTATAAGCAAGCAGAAAACATATAGTACTTATAGCAGATGATGTCTCTAACCATTGAACAATAGAGGAGAAAAGTAACATTATGTTTTTTTCTTTGATTCAGTTTACCTATACAATCATGGACTTCAGCAATGCAAGGAAGATATAATTCTCCTTGTATCTTTATTTCCTTTTCATTCACCACAAACACGTTGGCCAGACGGGCTTATGAGGAAGTATTGGAAAATATGTCTGTTTCTGGGATTTGGCAATAGGAAGTGCTCTGTCCTAAAGTCAAAAGCCAGTGGAGCAAAAAAGTATATGCTCTTTGTTTTGTTAAGTCTATGAGCCCTAGTAATTGCTTTCATAGGAAAATTGACATCCAACACATATTTGTCTTTACTATATTTTAAAATGTTACCTTGAAACTTTTGGATATATATGACAATTTTCCCATTGGTAGTATTTTCAAAATTGATCGAGGTTAACCTGGGAAGACAGAAATCTGTATCATAGTTAAAATTCAAGCGTGATAGAATTAAGAAATGTCTTCAACAACCCAGAAGGAGGAAATTTTATTAGTCAATTAAGCATTTTGTCATCCTCCTGTCTCCACTCTGTCTCATATGTTACAAGGCTTTTATAGAGGAAAAGAGCTTTATAAATTGACCAGAAACCAAATCAATTTAATTTAGCCTGCTGGGCCTTTCCTTCAAACAAAAGGCTATACTCCCTGGGGTAACTCTCGGCCTTGCTTGAGTGACCATTTTCAGCCCTAGGGGGCCTGCACCTGGATTTCTGACAAGGTGTATAAGCCTGCCTTTTAGACTGACTGAAAGATATCACTTTTGTATATAATTAGCAGACATTTTATAACCCAAACCAAAGATTTCCTTGTACCAAAACCATAGACAGGGAAAAAGCCTTATAAATTTAAATTAAGTCTCTCAGACCTCCAAGCTTGACCTCCTGACATAAGCACAGTGCTCTGAGCATTGGGTCCTGTGACTTTATACAGCTGAATTTGCATCTCAGAGAAGGGACAGAAACTAAGAATTCCTTGCCAAGGCTCCCTGCCAGCTCGTCCCGACCGGGGCATTCCCAGAGCTCTTTGTCTAACCTGCCCACCTGCCTGGCCGCCCTGTGGCACATGGAGCGCAGTCCTTGGGTCCGGTCAGTCACATCTCAGCCAATAGGTAAGGCCGCAGGCCAGGACCGGACTGCCTCGGGGCGGCACACTTCTCTGCCCAGGCCCAGGTGGCCGTGACAACCGCCACCACGCACACCCCAGCTTGCTCAGGTCTGGCTGCGTACCACCGCGGACCCGCCGTTCCCTCTACCTCCTCCAGAAACCAAGGAACATGCTGCTCTGTAGTCTTTAAGAAAGCATGAGCAGTCTGTGCTTTCAGTGGAGTCCCATTTACTTAAAAAGTGCCCAAAGGGCCATAAGAACCCATGAAACTTCACAGCCCATCTTTCCATTATCTACTTCTATTCTCGTCACAACCTTAGTCACTTTTAGCAAACTTTTAATTCTCTATTTTCGTCACTCTTAGTGCACTTTAGTCTCGTCGCTTCTACTGCGAATCTTAGCTGCCCTCTAGGCAAGCCTCACTTACCTAGGTTCATTTTATGGATCCTCTCGTTTCCTTTTTGTTTCCCTTTCGTTTCCCTTTCATTTCCCAGGTTTCGGCACCACTTGTCACTGCCCACCGCCCACAGGGGCAATGATAAAACACACACACACAAACACACACACACACACACACACACACACACACCGCTTATGGTTGGAAGAACGTGCGTTCTCTCTTTATTGCTCTCTCAGATCTCTCAGATCTCTCTTCCATAAATGAAACCAGAATATATAGAGCTCCTTGCCAATCAGGGAGCTATTGGTCTATGATAAGAACCTGTGGGCATGATGTGCAAATAGCCAATCAGGACTACCTCCTGAAACCTATTAAGCTAAGCCCCTCTTGGCAAGCTGTCAGGTGCCATCCTGAGATGTGCCTCCGTGTGCCTCCGTGGGCCCCCAAAGGCTTTCGCCCCAGACATAAAAGGCCTGCAAAAGCACAAAACATGATCCCTGACTATGAACAGTGATAAGACTTCTCATAATCTCAATATATCTAATATTTCCTCTTATACTCTCTGGTGTTATGCACCTTTCTTTGTAAGGATGGAGACATTGAACACATTACATTAAAAGAGCGTCACAGTAACTTAGTGATGAATATGAAAAACTCAATTTTGTCCCAAAAAGTAAAACATCAGGGGTCCATTATTTGTGAAATATCATATTAAATTTCAAGTGCATGCTGGAGAAAAAAAATGAAAGGCAGATGCTCCCAACCAACAACCATTATACTTCAGAAACTATTCTCCCAGAATGGAATTTAATAACATTCATTTGAAGTGCCTAGAATATTTTGAAACTTTTTGAAAAATATTGTGCATACTTGTAGCAATAAAGAATTCCATTCTGAATGGGAAATTATGAATGAATTTCCACTTAGATAATTACCAAAAAGTTAAGGACTTTATAAAACAATGGTAAATACTATGGGAGAAATCATAGCCTCACCTATGGTAAGTTGATGGCTGAAGAATAGAACATGCAAAATTTTTAATGTAAATTTTAGGAAGGTCTCTAGTGGGTTGAGGGCAAGGAGCAGTGAAATGGGGGTGCCAACATAAGACTTTCTCATAAAATGTATCTAATTATTGACAATAAATATGGAAAAAATCAGGAAACTTATCTTTTATGACTCCCCCATTTCAATTTTAAATTATTGTTTCAGAGTAAGCTGATATATGTAAGGTTTCATGTAGTCTCATTTTTTTCTATTCACAAAAACATGGCAACAATGGAACTGTATGTCAATAGTAGAATGAACACATTGTGGTATAATTACAAAAGTAAGTAGTGAATTAAAGTAAATTATACCATGAAACTACATGGTTCAATATCAACAAGATTAAAAAGGCATCAAGCCTGGTAAGGTGGTGGGAGGCTAAACCAGATAGATGGATTTCCATTAGTTCCAGGGCAGCCTGCTATGCAGGTTGAGTCCTTGTTGTAGTCAGTCACACGCTACTGGGATGAATCTCCAATCCAGGCACAATTTGGGGGAGGAAAATATTTATTGAAGGAAGAGACCCAGGGGAAGTTAAGGAAAAAGGCTGGCTTCCTTTTACATAAGCAAGCAGAGAGAGAAACAGCACCTACAGAAGCAAGCAAGCAAGCACACTCCAAACTAGCAAACAAGAGGAACTCCAGGCTTGAGCTCAGACTGCTTTTTGCATATGTATAGCTAGAATTCCAGACCCACCCCAGAAACACCTTAGGGCTGAACCCTAGGATCTGGCCAAAGTTATACACCTCCTCCAACCAGAACTGACTGGAGACAATTTACAATTATATTAAACTTTTGAATCTATTGGGGGAACATTATTCGTACTACCACAGTCCTAGTCTCAAAAACAAACAAATAAATAAGCAAGCAGCAAACAATGAAATTTAAATAAAAGTAAGTCATGAAAAAAAGCAAAATGCCAGACCACTTCCAGTATGTTTCCATTTATAAACCTTTCAAAAATGCATAGCATTAATATTAGAAAAAAATACATATAAAGAAACTATATGGAAAATAATATAGACTAAAAATGGTAATGCTTATTTTTCATGTGGCAATATAAATGGGAAGGACACAAGAAATGATAAATCTCAGGAGGAGTTGCAAAGCTGTGATTCTCTGTTTCTTAAGCAATTTGGTGAGCACACTAATAATGAATGGGTTGTTAGTTCTCATATGCTTTTATAAGTATCCCTCTGTATGCATTCCTTATTTAGAGTAATAAACCACAAGAAGAAATGAAACAGAAAGGATTAAATGCAATCAGTATGAAAACACAAGAAGGAAACTGTGCTCTCAGTGGTGGTCATAAGAAAGGAGTGATTTTTTTCTCTTGCACTAAACAGAGAGTAAAGGAAATCAAAGTATTGAATATTTGAGAAATCAAAAAATTGGATATTTGCTTTGCTTATGTGGACTATTCTTGCAGAATACTATAAACTGGGTTTACATTAAAAGCAGGCACCCCCCACTCGGTTGGCTTTGGGATCTATTTATAAGGACACTAATCCCACTAACTAGAACTCTTCTTTCATAAATTTTGTCATAATCACGTTCTGAAGACTTCATTCCCTAAATGTAATCACACTGAGTCCTTAGGTGAATGCAGTAGTTTAGGGCAGGGACACAAGCACTCACTTCATAGTCAGTGAAATATATATATTTTACCAGGGTATAGTGTACTGGGAGTGGAGTAATGAGTAATAAAGTTTCAATATCAAATGAATATTATGCATTTACCTTCAAAATAAGTAATGGTTGGAAAAATGCTGTGTTATATGTACACAACCAACTTTTTAAGTGAAAAATCTATTTTAGTTGAGTAAATGTATCTTCTAGCATTCATGCTACATTGCTGTCTTCAGTCCAAATACTGACAAAAAAAAATAATAACCTGATCACCATCATTTATAGCCAGAGGTAGCAAAATCTAAATACAGAATGTGCCTAAATTCCTTAATGTCTCTGTACTCCATGAATTACTGATCAATAATACTTAATAGGAAATCATTCTCATCCCAAAGACATCTTAGGAGAGGTATAAATGCTGCTTCTCAGATAGACTTAGGAAGAATCAGAGTTTAGTTCCGTATGTCTGGAATATGGGTTCTGAAGTGTCAAAAAGACACAGATGATGATGTAGCCAACTTTCTTTTTGCTGCAACAAAGAACCCAACAAAAAGCAGCTCCTGGGAGTAATGGGTTTATTTTGGCTTTTGGACTTGAGGAGAAGCTCCATCATGGCAGGGAAATTGATGGCATGAACAGAAGGAGAATGTTGCTGCAGCCACATCACTGTAAACAGTGCCAGCATGCTGTGCCAAAAACTGGCAAGGTGAAGCTGGCTATATCCCCACAAGCGAGGACACAACAACACACCTCGAAAAAGGTTCCAATTCCAAAACTGCCATCACCTGGGGATTGAGCATTCAGAACACATGAAGTTTATGGGAAATAGCTGAAACAAACTACTGTAGATGGTATGCAATGGCTCTTGACCTAGACTCTACCGGACACTGCCAATCCATTCATAGAGTCTTCACTCTGAAGTCTAGCCCAGAGCAAAGCAAGAATTCTAACCATTATTAAATGATTTTTCCAACAATCAGTGTTTTTGATTTTACACCACTTAGGTGATTGGTAGGAGATATGCCTTCTCTTCTTACCACTAACTATATACCAAGGCTTTTCTGCATGATAAGATGAGGGAGATTTAGACCAGGTGCTCTAGAAAACCTCCTCATAGGTGAGACATACTGTGAATTATTCTTCTTGCTGCAAACAAATACCTGACAAAAGCAATTTACAGAATCAAGGACTTATTCTGGATTGGGGTTTTAGGTTGAGTTTCATGGCGAAGAAAGCAAGGTGGCAGATTCTTGAGGGAGATAGACACAATGATGCTGAAATGAAATCAGGAATCAGCAAATGATTTATGGTTGTGTTCACAGAGTCCTTTTCTTTTTATTCAGCCTGGGACTTCTGTCTTTGAAATGATGTCTCCAACTGTTAAGGTGGATGACTCCACCTTAATTAACCCAATCAAGGTAATCCCTCACAGGCATTCCCAGAAGCTCCAGTGCTAGGTTATTCTAGGTCTTGTTAAATTGACCTTCACTGTAATTAAATAATTAAGTTAAATTACAATTCAGCAAGTCAAAAGCAATAAAGATATATTAACACTATGGGTCTCTAAAGTTCAAGTAAAAGTATATATACAATGATGTCTGGAAAGATGCCTCAGTGGTTAATTGAACTTCTTACTGAACCATGAGGGCTTAACAGGGCCAAAATTTCCCAAGTTATAATGTCCAGATTTCACTTAAATAGCTTGGGTGGCCATGATGAATAATCACAGAAATGAAATAACATATAAAATAAAAAAAAAGAAAATGGCAAGCTCTGGGAACAGTGTAAAACTCTGACTGAAATAAGTATAGGCTGAAGAGTAAAGAAACATTCAGCTATGGCTTATGATGGCAATATCACCCAGTTTCAAGGGCCACAAGTACACATACAAGTGTATATGCCATGAGCACACACCACAGACACACCAATCCCAAACCAAAAAAAAAAAATGTATAATAAAATAATGTAGTAGTAACCTTCTACTCTCACTTGTTTTTCCACTGTTTACAAATATGTTTTGTATGTGGAATGTGGATGAGTTGAATGTATAGAATGCAAAGTTAGGATTTAAAATTATTTAATTAAAATTATTTAGTACTTCTTTAATACATACTATACAGCAGAGCTGTCTGGACGGCATTTAAAATGTAACATTGTTCTTCTGCCCCCTTGTGACATGTGTGGCATACTGCAAACAATCTGGTTCTCCAGGAAAAGTTCATTCAGTCTTGAAGCAGCTAAGAAATTTGTTGGAAAAGCCTATTCTGTATGTTTGCAAAACATATTATTATACTATTTTATTACTAAATCTAATATAAATATTCTTGAAAACGTCTAACTTTAGAGATTTTATAAAGTAGTTTCTGTAAACTGGTTTTAGGCTACAACTTCAGATGATTTTCTTGAGTCTGGATAGTTACAGGTCAAAGATATCAATGCTATCATAGTCTAGGATCATGGCTCAGTGGATAAATGCTTGACCCTTAATCATAAGTCCCTTAGTTTGGATCATCAGAACCCACGTAAAGCCAGACGCTGCATCTAGAGCATGCCTACCACGAGAAGGGATGTGGAGAGACAAAAATTCCAGAGTTTGCAGGCTAGTTATCCCATCCAAGGCAGAGGTGAACAGAAGGTGGAAGGTGAGTACTGACACTTGAGGTTATCCTGTTACCTCCTCAAGCACACCTTGGCATGCACACATGTCCTCATTCACACTCCTGGACACACACATACAAAATAAAAAAATAATAATACAAGGTTTTAATATCATGTTTTGGAGACATAAATATTTTGATTTTAATGTACATGTGGATTTGAAATAATTTTAAAATATTGGGTACTAAACAGAGAGAAATCACCAATGTTTCAAAAGCCATGCATAATTCTTTCAGTTACATTATTCCATATGCTATTTTTCTAAACACATTTACTCTTGTTAAATATGAAAATAAATTAGTAAACAATTAGTGAAATATAAGGATATATATACTTATTTTTAAAGTATGTTTACTTTGTAAGCAGACATTTTTTATCTTAAATATTCTTGTAAGTTAAACCTAAATTACCTTCAATTTCATGGTACATGATAAATCTTCAAAAATTAAATTACAGTTTTGAATCACTCTGTATTCCTGCTAGTAATGTGAGAATAGATGAATGAAAGAAAAGTAATTTAATTTTGTAAAATTAAATATTTTCATTTCTCATCCATATATAATTTTTGCATATATAAAAACATACATGAACAATTGCATGCATATATGTGTGTGGCATGCATCTACTTATATTTATGAATTAGTATATAGGTGTCTTTGTCTTTAATTTTGATTTTGAAAAACTTTAAATTTTTTATATGATCATTTGTAATTTCTTCAATTTTCATTTTTAGCTTCTTCAGTTGCATTCAAGATTTAAAAATACCACCATCAGAACATTAATACATTTGTATGGTGGGATTTAAAGAATTGTTCATATACTATGATACATACTAAAAGCTTTCCATGAGGCTGTCTAGATACATTTATATTTAATGCAAATTTAATGTTTCAGAGGTAAAATTATGTCCTCACTTATTTTATGTTGTTATTTTTAAACCCCATTTTATTAAAAATGCATAATTTCTTAAGAAGTACAAAGTTGCTTAGGTTAACCATTTAAATTTATACAATCCAATTATCATTTCTTAAACATAGACACTATCATCTGGACTCTTCTTGAACTGGAATGAAATGTGAAAGTGCACAATGAATTTAGAATCGAGATAGTTGAAATTTAGTTCTTAAAAAGCAGAATTTTTATTAAAATCATTATTAGATAGAAACTTGGTATGCACAAATCATGTGTCAATACCTCCATTTCCCTCTTCCCTGCCCCCATTTACCTGTGGCCCCTCTTTATTGAGATAGTTGGGGATTAAGGGCTATGAGTTATGTGAACAGCAGTCAGTCATTGGGGATAGGGGAGAGATACAATGCCTCTGGCTATTCCCCCACCATGACTCTTAGAGTCTTTCTGCCCCCTCTTCTGAAAAGTTCCCTGAGCCATGGTGGGTGAGTTTTAAGTCTACTTTAGTGTAGACCTATTAGCAGCTTCTAGGTTTCTGTGTTGGAATGTTTTGTGTATCCTCGGTGCTTGTCTTCAATCTGGCGCAGGTTTTTGGGCTTCCTGTGGTAGCAGCACTCTTGCTAATCTCTCCACTTCCTCTGTGGTTTCACTAGGCCCTGGGTGATGTGTTAGGGGTGTTCATCTCCTGCCAAGGAGTCAGCTGTCTTCTCTGGTCTTGTTGATAGAATTACAATATCCAAGGTTCTCACTGCCTTCTGAAAGATAAAACAGACTCTCCAACAGAGAGTGAGTTAAGCATAGGTCAAATGGAATAGGCATTATCAATGTGGCAAGACTATAATGTGTGTTGTCTCTCTTTAGGCCCATGGTTACTGGAAGTTTCCCCCAAGAGTCTAGATTCTTGGTCTCCATAGGAATTTGACTTGGATCCCAGTTCTAGCGATGGGTTTCTTGTCACTATGCCCACCTTTTATGATGATTCATGAATTTGAACTTGTCAGTGCCCTGTGAAAGAGGTTGTCATGGTTAATTGGCAAATGCTCTTAACCTCTGAGACATCTTACCAGCTCCAGTAGATATGATTTTTATTGTTCATTCACTCTATTGCTACTTTTCTACTCCTCTTCCTCCTCTTCCTCCTCTTCTCTCTCTCTCTCTCCTCTGTCTCTCTCTCTGACTCTGTCTCTGAGACAGGATCTCATCCAGTCCAGGATGGCTTTTAGCTAACTGTATAGCACATGGTGGACTTGAATTCCTGATTCTCTTACCGCTACCTACCACATTCTGGGTTTGCAAGTGTGCTCTGTCATTTTATTTTTATTTCTTTTTTTGTTTCAGTTTACTGATATAAGGTTTTACTATGTAGCTCAACTGTCCTAAAACTCACTACTTAGCCCAGGATGTCCTCTAATTGAAACTGATGCTCCTGCCTTTGCCTCTTGAGTGCTAGGATGAGATAGGTGCTACCACACCTGACTTATGTTTTTTCTTCTTATGAGATGGGCAAGGTGGTGCACGTCTGTAATCCCAACATTCATAATACTAAAACAGGAAAATTGGGAGATAAAGGGCACCCTGGGATACATAAGGAGACATCATCAAGAAAGGTAAGAGTATATTTCATACAGTTTCAATATTTTCTTGATTCCATCATTTTGCTTGAAGACTGATAAATGTTTTTGTTTGCAATTGAATTATGAGTCTTTTTTGTTGTCCTGACTATTCTCCTTAAGTATAATCAAATTCATAACATTAGATATATTTCTATAAGTTATTTTTCATATAGCATAAATTCCTTCACTATTTCTAAAATAAAATTAATCAACAGACCTGGGCATGGTGCTGCATGCCTTTAATCCCAGCACTCAGAAGGCAGAGGTAGGAGGATTCCTATGAGTTCAAGGCCATCCTACAGCAATATAGTGACTTCCAGGTCAGCCTGGGCTATGGTGAGACCCTGAGAAAGATTAGGAGAAAAGACCCTCCCACAGGTAGATAGGAATGTGACCTCAGACAGATGACCTCATTGTCATGCCACATTCCCAGGCCAAGGTTAGTCACTCCCTGTACAAGGAAATCCTTAAAAGTCCTGGCTCCAGAGGCTTCTGCCCTTCTGTCTGGACTGCCTGCTGGGAAGCACTGGAAACCAGGCTGGTGATTGGACCGCTCCCCCACCCTGATCTCAGTACCGAGGTCAGAGAGATGGGGAGGAGGAAAGGAAATTTTCTTCAACATGTGTGCTATTTCTTTTCTTCACTTTTTGGTGAATTTGTGCACCTTTCTGTATGTTTTATGATTTGTTGGGTGATTTTATGCATTTTTCTGTATGTTTTATGAACCTCACAAACCACGCGGTGGCTGGTCGACCTTTACATCCCATTTTCCTTTTCCCAATCAATTAACTTTCAGAATAAATGTGTAATTAAGAATTATTCTTTTCCCTGTGTATAATTCTTTGTACATCGGAGGACACAAACTCGGATTAAGGAGAGAGGGAATTCAAAAGCTCTCTCTCCGTGTCGCATATTATCAGTAACCCGTATCAACCCTACGTTAAAAACAAACACAAACAAATTAATCAACAGAATCAGGGATTCAAAATTGTGGAAAACAAATTTACATATATAAAACATCAAAAATCATGGACTTGATTCTGTTGCGAATATAAACCAGAACCATCAGCAATTTCTAAAGAGTTTGTAAGTATGCAATTTGTGTTTTTGAAATTTTAATCATTATCTCCCCTCCACTAATAAGTTTAGATATGTATCTGTGAGTGATGACAAAGCATAATGAGAGGGGCATGAAGAAACAGTCTATCTCTGTGGTATGGAATTTTCAAAACTATGTTACAGTGTACTGTGGGCCTTACAAATTGTGAAATAAGAGTACACAAGTTTCTTCTTAGTATAGCTGTAAGACTTTCTTTTCAGCTTTATTAAAGCTATTATATTCCTGAATCATTCTCTTTCATTTCCTATACTTTCAACCTTTCCCTGATTCATCATTTTCCATTTACACAATATTCAAACCATGTTCTGTTTGTTGATAATATTGTTTTCCAAAGGCCTCTACTGCAGTAGCAATGAATGATCAAAGTTCTAGAAATTACACCTCTGTCTGTAACATCATTGGCAAAAATCATTTCCCAGTTTGATGGTGGTCTATTGGCATTGAGTATGGTATGTTTGTCTGTACAGAAGCTTTTGAGCTTGATGAGGTCCCAGTTTATGTTCTAAGTTTAACTTGGCAATGTTTGAGGCCTTATAAACTGAGGGCTATGGGTGGGTGTGTAGTAGTAAAGATCAGTGAAATTGAAGATATCAATGAGCTAAGAAACTTGGTGACTTCATAGTAAATACACAATAACAACAGATTCTTCATTGATAAAGTGTTGTATTATAAACATTTGCCAAAGCAAAATTCCCAGTGAGGGCCTCCATTTCCCAAATGTTGGGATTAAAGCTATTTACAACCTAGATTATATCATATATCATATTTACAAAACCTTAATATTTTGCCCTTTAATTTTCCTAATAAGACATTACAAAGTCCTATCTAAAAAGCTCCATTGTGTGCTTGTTTCTAATACTTTCCTTCTCTAGAAGTATCCTCGATCAATCTTAGGTATTTATAATAATAAGTAATATCCATATTTTTACTATTTTCCTATGCATAATGTATATCTAAATTAAACATGCAAGTATTTTTGCATATTCTATCATATACTTTCTACTCTTTGGGGGGATTAAGACTTGTTGATATATAGAGATGAAGTTTATTAATTTAGATTTCTAGAAAGTACTACAGTCCACTAGAATATATTCACATAAACTATCATATATGAGTCTATTTTAGATTGCATTTCTAGTCCTTGTTTTGCACCCCTTTCTATGTAACCACACCACTTTCAATGTATCTTTTTAATTTCACACATTAATGGTTATTTTTCCCTATACATGTTAATAACTGCCTAATGTATTTATTGATCAAGTGATTGTTTTCAGGTATGACACTAAAGGGAGCTTGAAATGTTTCCTAAATTGGTGCTTGTGCTCTTGTTATTCTGCCATCAGTTTCAGAGAAAAAAATGCCCAAATTAGCCCATTTGTCTAAGTGGTTTGACGTCATGAAGAGTAAATATGAACCAAATTTTTAGCCAGAAGCTAAGACCACTTCCACCCAGCTGAGATCATTAGAGACCACCTATGGGCATGTGAGCAGGGATAAATGGCAAGTGTTGTAAATGCCATTAAAGTTACAGTTGCTTTGTTATTTGGGTCTATTTTAGTTACTACTAGAAACAATACTGCTATAAAATGTCTTGAGTTTTACTGAGTATGTTAAGGGTTCTGTAAAGAAAACATCTAGGAGCTAAGTTGGCTTAAACACACATTTGAAACTTTTTATAGCATACTTTCTCTGTTAATTATAGCAAATGAATCATAATTTAGGTGCTTGTTTCCCTACTTTTTTGCTAATGTTTACAATTTTCAGAATTATAACTGTGATTCTGAGAGATATAGAATCACTAATTTTAATTTGTCTGTTTATGATTATTAATGAGCTTTAAGAATTTATTTTGTTTATTCACCACCTATGTGATTATGCATGCTTTTTGGAAACTCATATTAAATTATTCACTAATTTTCAGTTTGGCAAACATTTTTTCTGTAAAAATTAGAAAATGTACTAAAATTTTAAAACTTTGAGAGCTATGGTGTTTCTGTTACAACTACTGAAATAGGCCTTATATTGGAAAAGCAGTCAGAAGTAGATAGAATATACATGAAAGAACATGGCTATAGACTAATAAAAGTATATCCAACAGACATTGATCCGAATTTATCATGAGGAAGACAGAACTCACTATGTTTTACAATTTACTTAATCTGAAGAAAATTTCTTGTCAAATAATTGAACATATTCTATCCATGTGTTATAGATTTTGGTTCCTCTTTAAAGGTAGACAATTTTCTTTTCTGTTGTTTTGAAATTTTTCCACTATTTCTCACTTTCTTAATGCTTTTAGCTCATCAATCGCTTCCATTTAATCCTAAAAGTCTCCTGCACGCCTTGGAAAAATCAAATATATTCACTCTGACAAAAGATGTAGTATATACTTCCTCTTGAGTATTTCTTCATGTTATACTAAGAGTGCACATATTTGGAAAGAAATATGAGAACATTAAAGAATTAAACACGTTTAATGTCATTATTAAAACCAGCAAGAGGCTTCCGGTTCATGATGGTGAACTAGAAGCCACGCAGTGTCCCCGGGGAAACAGAGGTTAGGGTTTTTAGCTGTGCTAGAGGCTGTGGAAGCAAGCAATACCCAGGTCCTCGACTCCAGTAGCCTTCCAGCAACAGAGTCTTCTGACTGAAACCTGAATCTACCTCAAGGACGCATCGGAGGCAGTGAGTGCAAAAACGCCAGCTGGCAGGAACTGCTCCTGCTCGCTGTGCCGCTCCCTTCTCCACGGCTCCGCGGCTTCCCCATCTGGGCACTTCCTGCTCCAGGGCCATGGGCCACCCCAGTTCCCGCCGAACTCGGGTTCGAGCTGCTCCCCCGCAGCTCCCGGGTCCTGCGGCTTCCCCAAACAGGCAGTCCCTGCTCCCGGGACCTGGGCCACCCCAGTTCCTTCCTATCTCGGGTGCGAGCCGCTCACCTGCGCTTTCCAGTCCAGATCCCGCGGCTTCCCCATCCAGGCAGTTCCTGCTCCCAGGCCCGGCCACCCCAGTTCCCACCAATCTCCGGTTCCAGCCGCTCCCCAGAGGCTCCTGGTCCAGATCACACCACTTCCCTGTCTGGTCCACTCCTGCTCTCGGGCCCCAGGCCCCTGGCCACCCCAGTTCCCGCTAACTCCGGGTTTGGGCTGCTCCAGTTCCCGCCGATCCCGGGTTCGAGCCGCTCCAGTTCCCGCTGGTCCCGGGTTCGAGCCGCTCCTGTTCCCGCCGATCCTGAGTGCGAACCGCTCCTGTTCCCGCCGATCCTGGGTCTGCCGATCCCGGGTTCGAGCTGCTCCAGTTCCCGCCGATCCCGGGTTCGAGCCACTCCCATTCCCACCGATCCCAGGTTCGAGCCGCTCGCGTTCCCGCAGCTCCCGTGTCTGAGCCGCTCTCGCTCCCAGAGCCAAGGGGCACGGGCTCCTAGCTGGGCCTGAGCCGCCCTGCTTAGCCGCCCCCTCTTCTCCCCAGGCTCCAAGCCGCCAGGGCTTCCAGCTGTCCCACTCCCCTGCTGCCCGAGCTGCCTCCCCCAGCTGCCAGGGCACCTAGCCTCCACCTCAGACAGGAGCTGAGACCTGGGTTTCAGGCCGCCACCCAGGCACCCAAGATTCCAGCTGATCCCCCAGGGACCGGACCACCCAGCTTGCAGCCATCCTTCCTTCCCCCCTGGGCCCCGAGCTGCCCGGGCTCACAGCCACCAACCCGGGTTCCAAACCTCTCGGGATTCCAGCTGCCCCCTGGGGCCCAAGCCACACAGGATTCCAGCTGCCACCCCGAGGCCCAAGCCACCAGGGATTCCAGCTGCCACCCCGAGGCCCAAGCCACCAGGGATTCCAGCCCCGACCCCGGGACCATAGCTGCCTGGACTTCCAGTCGCAGTCCCAAGGCCCAAACCACCTGGGTTCCGCTTCCAACCCCCACGCCGGGGTCCAAGCCGCCCTTTCCAGCACTCAGATTTCTCATATGCATCCCACCAACCACCTCAAGTGGAATCAAAATGGGCAGACCTCGACGTAAGAATAATACACGAGTTGAGGAAACCACGCCAAATGATATCAACAACACAACTAAAGGGAGCGAACAGAGGCAGGTCCAGGAAGACACAAACCCTGACCATATTGGCAAAGATCCTAAGGAGAACATAATATTAGTGATGCAAGAAAAGATGGACCAACATATTGAAAGGGTACAAAGTCAGCTTATTAGCTTTGCCACCAGGCTAAATATAATGGAGGAGAACCAAATGGATGTCAGAAGAGACATATCAGAATTAAAGGCAAGCCAGCAAACTGAAGGTATCAAAAACCAGCTTTCCAAATTAACTGAAGACATCTGCAAATATAAGAATGAAT
>PVHP010040772.1:0-15698 GCA_004024765.1 Zapus hudsonius | reverse complement strand
CGTGTGTGTGTGTGTGTGTGTGTGTGTGTGTGTGTGTGTGTGTGTGTGTGTGCTGGTAGCAGGTGTATTTCCTCAGCCACTCTCCACTTGTTTTCACCAAGGCAGAATCTCTCACTTGAACCCAGAGCCTGTCCTGGGAATCCTGTCTCCACCTCCCAAGCACTGGGATTCCAGGTGGGCTGCATGCCCTCCTGATGGTTATATGGGTGCTGGGGAGCCCAACTCAGATCCTGCTTGTGAGGTGAGTGAAGGGCTTTGTTCACGGAGCTACTGGCCAGCTGCAGATTTTATTTATTTGCACGTGTGTATGTATTTGTGTGTATGTGAATGTGTGTGTATATATGTGTGTATGTGTGTGTATGTGTGTTTGTATGTGTGTGTATGTGTATGTGTGTGTGTGTGTTGGTGCTTCAGGGCCTCTTACCACTGCAGACAACCACCAGACACTTGTGCCAGTTCCTGCATCTGGCTTACATAGGGAGCTTGGGAATCAACCCAGGCCAGTAGGCTTTGCAATCGGGTGCCTTTAACTGCTGAGCCATTTTCCCAGCAGCATCCCCCCCCAAGGATTTTTAATTATATTCAATTAATCCTGCAATCAGTTATGAAATAGTTTCCTGCTATTTATATTTTCGTCCTCTTTACAAAGGCAACTCTGTTTCAGAGAATGCTAAATCAGTAAATCTTACATTCTGCCCTTCCGTTTTGATTTTCTCATCACGGACCTTAGTGTGGGGGGTTCAAATCAGTAGTGATGACAGCATCTCATGTGTGACCTGTGACAAGTGGCTGAGGTAGCTGGTGTCAGTGGGGAGCGACACAGGGTGAAGTGTCTGTGTGTGGGGGTGGGGGATGAGCAGCCTCAGCTACCCTCCTTCTGTGCCACAATCACCTTCTGGAACTATCTTTCCATTAGCATCTCCTCCCCTACTTTCTTCTCACATTCTTTTGTGCACACCTGCTTTCTTGTGTTGCCATGGAGTAAAACATTGCTGACCTGTCAATGAAATCTGCCAAAATCCACGTGAGGAAGTGGAGAGAGAACAGGAGGCCCAGAGCCTTGATCAAGAACTGTCAGGCAGTCCTGAGATCTCTTGGCCATGGTCAAAGTGGTTCCCAAGTTTGCCCTGTGCAGCTCAAACCTTACTGTCCTCCCCTAACCTTCCTGTGGCAGTGTGGTCAAATGGGGGGTCCTGATTGGGGAGCTGCTGGCCCACCCTGTGCTGGTGAGCAAGGCTGTAAGGCATGTTCTAGACCCACACGTGCCTGCGAGTCACTCTGAAGTTATAGGTCACTGTGTTCCGAGGAAGCTTTGGTATCTAAAATTAGAGTGGAGGGAGGGTGGGTGCTGTTTCCTTTCAGGGGTTCTCTTGACCATGTGCACCCAGCATCTGCTGCTGAGGTTGGATTATTGGAACTGCACTTCACCCCACCTAGAGATGGGCCCCTTCACTTCGCTCATTCTCCCTAGAGGGTCAGGAGTAACCTTAACCTCATGCCTTGGTGAGACCGAAGAGGTGGGCTATTTCTAGTTCTCATACAGAACATCCAAAATCTCACATGGAGTTGCCAAAATAGGAAAGCATATGTTATAAAAATAGTTAACAGAATAAGAGGTGGTTTATTCCGCGATGAGAGTGTAAGAGGAAGTCTTCTGTCTTGTTCAAAACATAAGGAGTCCAGGGCTCTGTAGCATCCATGAAGCTTTGTGGGGTCACAAAGTACAGGGGTTGGGGCATCTTTTTTCCTGTGTAGCTTCTGCAGCTTGGAGCTCCTTAAAGCCCTGTGGGCCATGTGAACAAAGGGTCCTCAACCTGACCATCTGACAAGTCACTGCCGCCTCTGATGGCCTCCTACATTGGGTGTTCTTACTTCAGGGAAGTTGGTCGATGTTTGTCTATGTGATGGACTCACTTGAATTCTTTCCCACAAAAACAAGCATCGGTCTTTCATAGTCTACCCCCACCCGTGTGTGTGTGTGTGTGTGTGTGTGTGTGTGTGTGTGTGTGTAAGGTAAAGTTCAGTGTCACCCTTTATCTCTCTCTACTATCATTGAGACAGAGTCTCTCACTGAACTCAGAGCTCACCAATTTAGTTTGTCCATCTGGTCAGTGAGACCTAGGGATTCCCTGTCTCTGCTTCACCAGTGCTGAGATTCTGGGTGCATACCGTTATGACGCCTGTTATTTATGTAGGTTGCATAGCCAGCCCTCTACTGACTGTCTCCCCTCCCTCTTTTCCTTCATGGAGGGGTCATGCTAAGAGTGTGTTCTACCAATTATTACCTCCCCAGCCCTCTTCACCCATTTCAACACATATATTTTAGGAAGTGTGTGACGTATTTAACTGGGTGATCTTTATTAAGGACCTTTTCTTTCATTGCCCTTCATTTTGCTTACTTCCTGGTTACTTAGTAACATGTGAAATACATGTAAAATACCACATACCATGGAACTTCTTAGTGTCCGAGTTTACACATAATATTACAGCTTGTGGGGGGGGGGGTTGACACCTAGGGAGTCTTTGTGATCCAGACAGTCTTAAAACAACTGCTAACACACCACGGTTCTCTTCTGCCTTGCTGAGAGCACAGCCATATGAAAATACACTTCTATATAAGAAGTGGGTCACTTTTCCAAACATTTTCTAATACTTTATGACCAGAAAAGTCTTTTAAAATGTCTTAAGGACTTTTCCAAGTGCTAGCTTTTGCACCGTCTTTTGAGGAACGTGCTGATCACGTAGGGTGGGTGTGTCATTGTGGTAAGCTTGCAGGCAGGTGGAGATGCAGTGTAATTGTAGTATAATTGTAGTGGGTAGGGTCTATGGAGCAGGCAGAGGTTCTATGTACCAGGAACATCCAGCCAATGACTTCGTTCCTAAAGGGATGCTTAGGAGCTGGTTGTCCATTTGAAAAAGACTGTCTATAAGAACTGAGGGATCCTTTGCTCTCAGGTGTGGTGTTTGGTGATGTCATCATTGGGCTTATGGGTGGCCAGGAAGTATCATGACTGCCCAGGCATTAAGGTCTGAACCGGATGGTGCAGATGGTAGTCTTGTTGAATCCCTAGAACCACCTTGGTAGAGGGGACATCGGAACAGGGAGGTTTAGATATCCATTGTGATGAGCAGCAGACTTTGAAAGACATTGTTTCACTGCACATATGCAGATATATATTCTGTTATTCATATGCTGGAGCTGAGGGAAAATGAATCGGGGTTGGGGAGATGGTTTTGTGGTTAAAGACACTTGTTTATAAAGCCTAACAGCCTGGGTTTGATTTCTCAGTACTCACGTGAAGCCAGACTCACAAAGCTGTGCGTGCATTTGGAGTTCCTTTGTGGTGGCAAGAAGAGATCCTGGTCACCCATAATTTTTTTTCTCTCTCTCAAATAAAAAAGATTATTATTTTAAAAAGAAAAAGAATCCAGACACTAGTAGGGATAAACAAACCTTTTTTCCCCTCTCAGTTACTATGCATACTTTGAGTTATTAGCAAAATTTATGTGGCAGATACTCATTCGAGGAAGGTCGGTGCAGACAGGTCTCGTGCTTTGATCCTAAGTAAAATGTGCTTTATTTCTGAAGAACAGTTAGTCACCTCAAGGTGTTTGTTCCTCAGCATTCTCTTAGTAACCATTGGTGCGTATTGACCAGCCACGCATTAAGTTGTTCAAGCAAACACATAGGAGCGAGCTGCCTTAGACTGGGTGCCCTTGCTCGTGACATGCAGAAGGCATGGACTGGCTGACGTAAGTCTCATGGCCAGGGGTTGGCTTATCCAAAGGACTTGGTTTCCAGAGTCAGCCTCAGAACTAGGACACCTGACATTCACTTCGCCTTGTCTCTTAGGGTTGCCACATTACAATGACAGTCTGGCTTTCAGGTACAGAGCGCTCTATACTTTGATGGGATTTTTATTCAGATTCTACATTTTCTTTAGAATTGGAATAATGCTATCTTAGCCATGTGGTGGCACACGCCTTTAAACCCAGCACTCGGGAGGCAGAGGTAGGAGGATCACCATGTGTTCGAGGCCATCCTGAGACTACAGAGTGAATTCCAGGTCAGCCTGGGCTAGAGCAAGACCCTACCTTGAAAAACCAAAACAAAAAATAAAATAAAAAATGACTGATGCTGGTGGACTTCAAGAAGCAAGTGTATTGTTTTCCTTCTCAGCTAATTTTACATCCAGGCCTTTATGCTTGCGATCCTTATCTCTTTTATTCTCTTTCCCTTGGTTTACTTTTCCTGAGAAGAAAAACTGTAATATCAGTTAGTTTGCAGAATCGATAGGTCCTATGGGAAATAAGTTTGTGGGGCTCATAAATTTTAGGGTTCTCACTTGTATAACCATCATGCGGAGGGGGCTGTTGGCTGGCTGGGCGGTAGAGTGTTCACCTGCCATGCTCAAGGATCAAAGTTCCATCCCCAGCACCACAAAAACAAAATGTGCCTGGGTGGGTTATTTTTGGTTTGTTTGTTTTGAGATAGGGTCTCATTTTGCAGCCCAGGCTGGCCTTGAACTAACTGTAGCCCAGGCTGGCCTTGAACTTACAACAGTTTTCTTACATTATTCTCCCAAGTGCTAGAATTATAGGTGTGAGTCTATACCATGCTACCATTTGTCTTCTTTCTTGCTTGATTCATTATGCTGTTTGAGTCAGAAATGCTATAGATAAGAGGTCAGCATACTATCTCTATGTCAAGGGCTAGATAAGAAATATTCTCAATTTTGCAGGTAACAGTCTCTTTGGCAGTTTTTAAATATTTATATTTATATTATATAATTTATATAATTATATTTTTATATATTTATAGTGATAACAGGTTTGTACCGTCTTGGAAATCAACCATGGATTATATGTAAATGACTGGAAATAACTATGTTCCAATAAAGCTTTATTTACAAGAATAGGCAGTAGATTGTATTTTACTGATCTGTATTTTAAACAATTATAGGAAGACGTGAGAAGTGCAGTATCAGTACATGACTCCTGAGCATTGTTTCTGAAGGATGATTCTTTTGTATGGGACTATGGGGCCCCAGTTATTCTTAGAGGGCTAAAGAATTTTTTAAAAAAGTTTTTATTTATTTATTTATTTGCAAGCAGAGAGAGATAGAGAGAAGAGAGACAGGAAGAATAGGTATGCCAGAGCCATCAGCCACTGCAAATAAGCTCATGACACATGTGCCCCTGGGCATCTGACTTTACATGGGTACTGGAGAATCGAACCCAGGTTGTCAGGCTTTACAGGCAAGCATCCTAACCACTGAGCCATCTCTCCAGCCCCCAAGAATTGTTTGATCCTTAGTATCCAGTCTTATTCAGTGGCTAGAATCCTGAGGGAATAAGGGAGAGGAGCTTTATTAATACTTATCAATGCTGAAAATTAAATTGCCAAAGTAAAATTTGTTCTCATAAAAAGATATTTGTACAGCAAGTTGGGAATTTAGTTTCAGTTCCCACTTCCTCCTGGAAACATCTGCCCTGGGAAGGAAATTAGAGAATTAATGGACAAATGTTGCCCAGGTGTGATTTGAGTATTCAGTAGTCACTGTGAGGGCAGAAACACAGTTCCTGCTGCCTGCTAATTACCACTGTGGAAAGACACTATAAACCCCTTTGAGAGAGGAGATTTCTTTAGAATTTAGTTTCTTAATTTTGGGGAGGTTATTTTAGTTTAAAGTAATCTTTTTCTTTTCTTTTTTCTTTTATTCATTTTCAAGCAGAGAGAGAGAGAGAGAGAGAGAGAGAGAGAGAGAGAGAGAGAGAGAGAGAGTGAGAGGCCACACCAGGGTCACCACCTTGTGGATCTGGCTTATGTAGGTCCTAGGGAATTGAACCTGGGGCCTTAGGCACTGGAGGCAAGTGCCTTAACCACTGAGCCATCTCTCCAGCCCAGTTTAAAGTAATCTTATTGAGGTATAATGTGCATGCAGTATTAACTCACCCATTCTAAGTGTGTAATGAATTTTGAGATGCAGCCACCATTATAACCAAAATCGGGAGCAGGGGACCAGAGAGCTAGTTCAGTCAATACAGTGTTTCCCTTGAAAGTAGGAGGACCTGAGCTCCAGCCTCAAAACCCACTAAAAAAGCCACTGACAGTGGTCCACGCTTATGACCCCAGTTCTGGGAAGACGGACAAGCAGATCCCTGGAATTCACTGGCCAGCCATTCTAGCCTACTTGGTAAGCTAGAGGCAAATGAAAAACCCTGTCTCCAAAGGAGGTGGACGGTGCTCCTGAGAATGATGCCTGAGGTTGTCCTCCGACTTCCACATGAACACACATGCACCTCACCCATACATGTAAGAGTTCATACACAAAGATGTGAACAGGTCTGTCATCCACAGAGAAATCTCCACAGCTCCTCTGACTTGTTTTCTGTCTCTATAGATTAGGTTTGTCTGAGCTAAAGCTTCCTATAAATGCATTATACCATACGTCATTTTTGGTATTTGGCTCAGTGGTTACCCAACTTTCTTGGTTGGCAGCACTCTTAGATGATTAGTGATTTCTTTATATATAGTTAATAAAAAAACCCCATAATAATTCCAGTAAATCTTGCTAACTCAGTAGAACTTTGCATGGCATTTCACATCCAGTTTCTATCAAAAATTTCACAGATCCTGTCATCGGCCTGTGGGTTTACTGTGGTCTCTGGGGGTGATTGGGTGCACGGTGTGGAACTGCTGATCTGGTCTCTTCTACTCTGCATAGTGCTTTTGAGATTTATTCATGTTATCACAAGTATTAGTACTTTTTCCTCTTGATTGTTGAGTGATATTCCTTTTAAAGAAATTCCACAGCTTATCTATCTACTGGACCGGTGACATTGGGGTTGGTTCTAGTTTGCTGTGGGTTTCTGTTCGTTTGTTTGCTTTTTATTCGTTTGAGGTAGGGTCTTCTCTCAGCTACAGAATCCCAGGCCCCACCCAGACCCACTGAGTCCTACGTGCTTGAGAAGCACTGTGCAGCTTGAACAGAGGAAACCCTTCTCTGGTCATCCCAACAGACAAGCCTGCTCCCACAGACCTCAGAAGTCACTCCATTAGAGGGCGGCTGTTGTTTCGTGCTGACTTGCAGAGCGTGTTCCTGTATCTTCTTGTTTAATTGGCACCATTCATTGTACTGCCGTGTGCCCAGCCTTGAGAAAGCAGAGGAAAATAAGAGTCTCATCTTCCAAGGAGCTTGCTGCCCAGTGCAAACGCAGAAGCAGTGGGCCAATAAAGATTGTGCCCAGGTGCTGAGGAGGCACGAGGAGGGAGAGGAGGGTTGCATCCCCATCAGAGTGCTGGAGGGGGACCTCATGGTAGAGGGTATGGTTCTGCCATAGCTCCGAGGTGGGGGAGGGACTCTGGGAGAAAGACAAAAGGAGGGGGAAGAACTTTGTCCAGGCCCTAGAAAGATAGCAAGAAAGATACCTAGAAAGATAACTGAAGTGTCCGTGCAGAGAGGCCCCTCAGCACCCACAGGGTCTTCTCCGATATCTTTGGCAGCACTCCTAATCTGGGTTTGGGAGGGGGGCAGGTGGGAGAAAATCTTTAGTAAATGGTGTAACCACAATTTAGTAGCTCTTGGGGGAAAAAAAGATGGAGGCCCCTCCCCTTCTGTAGATAACAATAGATTGTAACTGGCTAATAGACTAAAATATCTAAAATTATCAAAGTTATAAGACAAATATGAGAAAACTGTAAACATACCTTGGAATAGAGACAGAAGACTTCCCAACTCTGAGTTGTAAAAGGAAAACAACAACAACAACAACAAAACCCACAAAAGCTATCAAGGAAAGAAACTAAGAAAAACAGTCATGGGAAAATGGTAAAGATTTTGTTTGGTAATGACTCCAGAAATGAAAATGGTAAATAATGTGCTGGGGAAAATGCCTTCTGCATGTATATTAGAAGGTCACTGCTTTGTGTAGAAATAAGTGTTAGGAGTCAAAAAGGAAAATGTGAGTGGTGACTGCTGGGACCTCTGGTCATTGCCAGTCGGAAGCTCTGGAAGCACATTCAACTTCAGTGTTTAAGGGATGTTGTCATGGTTTGATCCAGGTGTCCCCCACAAACAAATGAATGTGTTCTCAGTGATTGATCCCCAGCTGATGACAGTTTGGGTTTTACAACCTCGCTGGAGCTGTGTTGTCAGGGGCGGGCTTATGGGGTTATAAGTCAGTTTCCCCTTGCCAGTGTTTGACACACCTTCCTGCCATTGTTTGCAGTGCGGAGGTAATGTCCACCCCTCTGATCATGCCATCGTTTTCCCTGCCAGGATGGAGTCTCTACTCAAGTCTGTAAGCCAAATAAACCCATTCCTCCGCAAGCCACTTTTGCTTGGGTTCTTCCTGCGCATCAACTAGAAAGCTGACTACAACAGACGTGAACCAGTATGAGATCTCATTATTCCTCCTAAGAGAGTCCCACAGTGGAGTTTGATAATGTCCATTTGCTGTGAGTGTGTGAGGAAATAGAAACTCATAGTTGAGTATTTTGAGGGGCTTTTCTATAATATCCATCATAACTTAAAAGGTTCATTTTTTTTTTCAGGCAGGATCTCACTCCTCCTACCTCTGCCTTCTGAGTGCTGGGATTAAAGGCACGCATCACCACACTCAGCCAAGGGTCCCTATTCTTGGATTTAGACTTCTGGCCCTATGGTTTTCTAGCAAATGCAACAAAATAGCTGCTCAGTTGTTTATTATGGCAGCAACAACACAAAAATAGATCAGAAACTATTAGCAAAGTAAACAGACAAAAAAAATACAAGAAAGCAGCTGATACGTCCATCTGTAGACGTGTAGCAAAATTCCATGGAGTGTTGCAAGTTGTCAGTTCAGTGTGTTCTACTTGGGGAAGAGATTTAGATATTAAATGAAAAAGCTAAATCTGTACTATAGGCTGATAGCATATATGTTAAAACTTTTTAAAAAGATGGCTTGTTAGTAAAGAAGATAGGAGCTATAAAAAGCAAACGCCTCTGAGTATAATATGTATTTGCATGAAAATTGTCCCTATGTGGGCTGGAGAGTGGGCTCCATTATTAAGTGCACTTCCTGCTCAAACATGAGGGTGTGAGGGGACCTGAGTCCAGCACAGTTCAAATCTGCAGATCCCACAAAAACAACTGGGAATGGCCACGTGCACCTGTAACCCCTGTCCATCAGGGGAGCAGAGGCCTGAGGCTCATTGGAGCCAGGCTGGAAAGCTCCAGACTCAGTAGAGATTCTGCTTGAAACAAGACCAGCAGAAGGCCGATAGGGTGGGCCACCTGACATTTTCCTCTAGCCACCACAGATGAGTGCCCACCGCGCAGGGGAGAAGATGGGACACCACACCACATGTATTCCACATTACACACACAAGCTACAAAACAAAGAAAATGCCCTTATGTAACCCTGTACCAAGTATAAGGAAGACATTGGAGAGAGAGAGGGGAAGAGAAAGAAGGAAGGATATGAAAAAAGAAGGAAGGAATGAAAGAGATAGAAAAGAAAAGGAAAGAAAGAAACCAACACACCTGAAGAGAGTATATTTACCTTGTGCACTAAGTCAGCAGGCAGAGTTGGTCCCTAACTTAGGTATTATATTTCCACCAGCGGGACCAATTATGTAGGCATCTGTCCTCATGGCGGCAAGATGGATACGTTCTAGCAGACTCACACCTGCACTTCCAGGCAAGAAAAAGATGTAAAGAAAAGTCAGAAGATGGGTGTCTTTTGTATCATTAAATTTGAAGTCTGTCAGTCAATCCCTAGCTACCATATACATAGATTTCACTGGCTAGAATTATCCTATGGCTACCTAGACTTGTAAGTGGATCTATGAAAGCAAAAGGCATTCTGTCTTGACACACGCCCAAGGCTTTGTGATGCCAAAGAGGGGATGGTGGGTAGTCTGCTCTGGGGTCTGGAAGGTGCCTGAGAAATGCAGATCAGCAGTTTCCTCTGCCTGACTGACAAGAGGAAAAGTTATTTTTTCACTTTATATTGTTCCTTCCTGCTGAAAAAAAAAAAAAAAAACTTTTAACAGTGAATATGTGTTCACTTTAAAGGAAGGAAGCTGACATCAATCCCTGACCGGATTCCTTGGGGACAGCTGCCCAGTCAGATTTTCAGATCCCAATCTTGGCACAAGGTGGCTTTGGCCTCAGCCAGCCAATGAGAGGTTCTGTTAGGCATCACTTGGGCTCCCTCTAGCTAGGAGCCTTCTCCAGCTAATTATACCAGCCCAGGGGCCGAGAAGAGGGTAAGAGTCAGTCAGTTCCTTTAGCATTGAAAGAACAACAGGACCCCTTCTTTGTTGGCCTTTGTGTTGGACTCCGTCGCATCCCCTTAAAGTGCATATGCTGAAGGTGAAATCTCCAGTACTGCAGAATGCTCTCCTGCTTGGAGATGGGGCCTTAGAAAAGGTAAATAAGGTGAGAGTGGGCCTTCATCCAACAAGGCTGGCCTCCTTATAAGACAGAAGACAGACATAGAAGATGGCATAACCATGCACTGGGGAGTGTCCCCTACCCCTGTCTCCAATGGGAATGACATTGGAAAGACACTGTCTTTCAGCTAGGAAGAGAGGCTCAGAGAAACCAGCCCTTCTTACCTCAATCCTGGTGCCTCCAGGTCTGTGAGATAGTAAGTGACTGTCAGACAGACCTACAGCTGGGGCACTGTGTCATATCAGCCTGGCACACTGACCCAAGCTTCTGTCCAATTCCACTTCTGGGAGGAAAGTTCTGCATGGTCTCTTTTTGTTTGGTGCTGGGTTTATTTGCTGCTTTGAGTGTGCTGGACAAAGGCACTACCCCTGAGCAGTGCTCGGCCTAGTTCTGTGTGAGTGTCACGCTATTCTCATACAGTTAAACCAGAGCCTTAAAGTGCCAGGCAGGTGTTCACGTGGTCAGGTGGCCTGACCTCAGAGCTAGCTACCTTTTAATAAACACTCTCAAGAAGCATCTTCCCTTGTCACCTCCCTCTTTCTCTCCTTCCCTTCATCCCTTGTATTGGGGCTCCAACCCAATGAGGTGTCTGTGTATACACACACACACACACACACACACACACACACACACACACACACACATGTATTACAAAATACCATGGTGCTTCAAGCTCTCATTTCAGCAGCTTAGATTAAGCTGATCCCTGCCATGACCAGCAGTGTTCCAGGTTAAAGAAGACCAGATTTCCTCTGGGGCTCAGTGAGGGCCGTCTTTGCCTGCTGCAGAGAGTGGGGACTCCAAGGACACCCTGAGGCCTACGTGCCAGCAGATGCTGGGATGATGAAGGGTGCCTACTGTGGAATCCGGTGTCTAGGTCTGGCCAGAGTTGGTCTTCCTGTGCAGCCGGCCTGTGCAGCCGGCCTGTGGTTTACTGGCTTCCATGGGAAGCAAGCAGAGCAAGGAAGGGCATCCTGACTGGTCAGGAGGCGGGACACAGCAGCTCCGATGCCAATGTTTAGGAATGGCAGCTCAGATGTAGAGAGGAGAGCTCTCTGGGTGCTGTTTTGCTAAGAGAGGAATGAAAGGTACTTTTACTTATAATCCTTGGGAGCCTGAGTTAGGAGGATTGCCTTGAGTTCAAGGCCACCCTGGGCTACAGTGTAAAACCTTGTCTCAAACAAAGGTATTTTTATTTATGTGGGAAGTGAAATTTCACCTTTTTTGGTAATCTCACCATTGTTTCCTTCCCTCTGGGGAACTTTGCTAGAGAACAGGGCCACCGACCTGCCCTTCTCTGAGCACTTGGTTTGTACATTATGTACGATGTGGTGCATCCTCTGAAGCCCATGAGACAGGCATCTCTCTCTGCCATGAAAGGCTTCCATGGATCTTTGACTTTAAGTGACCTCTGGTAGCTCTGAGCCTGAGCAAGCCACTGTGGTGCTGGTGGAATGTCACAGGTCATGGTCTTCTCTGGTACTGGTGCTGGTTGGCAAGAGGCAGGAGGGTGGCCTGGAAGAGCCAAGCATATTTTTGTGTATTCCACTTAGAGACTGTTCTACATTCTGAATTTGTGAGGAGTTGAAATTGGGAAGCCTAGGAAATTAAATAGCAAATACATTTGCACAGTATTTTAAGCTACCCTGACTATTTAAAGCTGGGGTGACCCTAGAGATAAACCAGTTCCGTCTCTTCCTTTTAGAGCTGATGACCGAGACCTTGGGATCCATGGTTTACCAAAACCCAGAGGGGAGCTGGGCCAGCATCAGAGCCCAGGGCTGCAGACTTGGCTTCTGGCTCTTCTGTCCTCAGAGAGATGCCCACCAGGCCTCTGTGGCGTAATTCCTTGGTAGAAAAAAATCTATGGAACAGAAAGCCAAGGTTTCAAGAATTTTTTGGTAACAATATATTACAGCCGCATAATACCTTGTGAAAGATCTCCTGCGGTCATTAAGAGAGGCATGCTCTCAGTAAGGGGATTCTCTCTGTAAAAGCTGTTTTAACTAATATGATCCACTCAGAGCTTGGGAGCTAATTCAAAGGGGGAAAGGCAGAATTATGATGAAGGGAGAGCAGTCCCCAGACTTTAGAGACAGAAAACAAAGTACAAGCCTTCCCTGTGGGGCTGGCCTGTGTCCCAGCGCCCCTGTCCCAGCATCTCTCCCTGTGTGCTTTGTCCTAGATCCTGGATCTGTCTGCAGTGCCCCTAGGTTGTAGGAACATCCTGTCCTGTCGTTTTAATAGTCAGCCCTCCTCTCCCTAGTCAGTCCCCTGACTCCTATCTGAGACCCCATCCCGTCTCACTTCCCTAACCTTGTCCTGGATCTTGTCCCCATTTCCTGTGCCCTGTTTCCAGCATGGTTTCCTGGCTCAGCCCCCGTCCATTTCTTAGTTCCCCTTCCCATGTGTTCTCCTGTTCTCCTCTGGAACCTCTGTATCCCTCTTCATCTCGGTCCCCCAGTTCAAATTCAGCTCCACCTGACTGTCCTGCGCCCACCTTAGTCACGTGACTCATCTTGGTCCTCTGTCCCCATTTCTGTGGCTCATCCTGTCTCCATCTCCTGTCCCCTGCCTGTGTCTGAGTGTGAAGGCTCCATCTCACTTCCTTAGCTTGTCCACCCCTCCCCCACCTCATCCCTGCCATCATGTGGCCCTCCCTGTACCCTTGCTCAGCACGGCCACCGCCTCACAGTGCCATTCCTTTCTCCCTAAAGACCCGTTCCATTTCTTTCTCCCTCAGAGTAGCTCCTTTGCAGCCACACAGGATCTGAATGACTCCTCCCTTTCTGTACACCACAGACTAATTCTGTTTTCCATTCCTCCCCCCTACCCCCCAGCAGCATGGCCTGCCCGATTCATCTCTTCTCCCCAGGCTGCATGCTGCTGCCCTGGCCAGGTAGGCAGGCCAGATCTAATTCTACATCCAGAACAACTGAAAACTCCTGCTCAGTGCTTGTCTGCCATTCTGTTCAGTCCTCAGGACAGTCTCGTGAGTTGCACAGAACCGTTGCCAAGGTCCCCCCTGCCAGGAGGTGGTAGACCTCTAGATGGGGCAGTGTGCTGCTGAGGCCAGGATTATCTGAAGTTAACAGATCTCAATAGAGCAGTCCCTTCCTCTTCCAAGACCCTCCAGTGGATGCTAGGCTCCTCCAACAGGGCCACCTCTGTATTGATGGTTTTGCCTACATGCCCTGAAGCAGTCCTGTACTTTCTGCTCAGGTTCCTTCCTGGCATTGCCCTCTGTGCTTTAAGGACACTGTAAGTAAACATGAGTGTGGTAGTTTGAATAATGTCCCCCAGTAGATTCAAAAGTTTATTATAATTATGAATTGTCTCCAGCCAGTTCTGGCTGGAGGAGGTGTGTCACCTTGGCCAGATCCTTAGGTGTTTCTGGGGTGGGTCTGGAATTCTAGCTTTACATATGCAAAAAGCAGTCTGAGCTCAAGCCTGGAGTTCCTCTTGTTTGCTAGTTGGGAGTGTGCTTGCTTGCTTGAGGTGCTGGTGGTGAGTGTTCTCTGTCTCTGCTTGGATCTGTGAAAGGGGGCCAGCCTTTTTCCTTAACTTCCCCTGGATTTATTAGTTCAATAAATACTTTCCTCCCCAAAATTGTGCCTGGTTTGGAGACTCATCCCAGTGATGTGTGACTGACTATGACAATGAGTTTTATGAACACAAGCGCCAAGACAGTGTGTATTTCCTGGCAAAGGAATCAGACTGAGAGATTTCGTTACACTACTCAAATCAGTGCACAGTTTAAAACTTATCTGACTTGCTTATTTCTGGAATTTTCCATTTAATATTTTTGGGCTGCCGTGGACTGCTGGTCACTGACTCTGAAGGAAGTGAAAGCACAGATAAGCTCAGCATTCCAGTTCTGTGTGAACCCAACTGCCTTTGGCATGTCGAAAGTTACTACGTAGGCATCTGGGCTCTCAGTCCAGGCTTGGTGCCAATGTCTAATAAATGCAATTGGTCACCTGTATCGTGCCCCTTAACTTCTCAGGCTTAGTGTGGAGGAGTGTTTCTTTGCCATAGGTCAAGGTCCTATAAACATACCAAAGGAAAGTTTAACATTCCAGGCTCGTGGAATTTTTTAAAGCCAGTTCCTTTTTTAAAAAAGAAGAAGGAGAGCTCTGGCCTAATTGATCAGCAGTGATTGGCTTGTATTTTCACAGCCTGTGGTGGCAGGAAAGACTATGCATAGACATAGGAACCATGGGCAAGTATATCCAGGAGGGAGGAAGTTGTTTCTGCCCCAGCCTTCTTGCTGAGGGAAGTGCTTGCATTCTGCCAGTTGGCCATGATGAAATCTAAGAACCAAGGAACACAAGATGGAAATGGGCTTAGTGGTAAGCGACCTTCCACTTCCCCTAGCCCTCCCTTCTTATGAGGAGTTGGCTGCCAGGAGCCTTAGAGGCATCCCTTAAGCTTCCGCAGAGGCCGCTAATCCCCAGCGCTCTGTGTCCATCTGGCAGCTGCTCCCACGCCCAGGGATGGGCAAGGAGTGGCTGCTGGGCCTGCGGACCTTGGGCAGCTGGGGTGCATGTTGCTGTCCTAGGCCAGCTACCAGCCCTGCTCTGACTCCACACACAGGCTCACCATCTCTGTGGGCTTTGAAAGGCAGGAGGAGGGAAAGACAGTGAAACCAGAGACCTCCGTGTGCTTGAGAGCTTTTCTCTGCCATTAGCGCTGCTTTGTCTTAATCAAATGTGTGATTTGGGTTCTTAAAAGCATCCAGTGCCTTCTGCTTTGAGGCATTCAGTTCTGTGATGCAAATAGCACTAGAGCTTGGCTTGGAATCACATTCCTTGCCTGGCCACAGCCCACTTTTGAGGGCTTGAGCAGAGGCTGCAGTTGGCCTGGGGCACTCCTGACATGACATGGTCCTATGCTTGACTCAGGGAGACCCTCAGAGTAGGGGCAAACCCCAAGGGGAGCCATCAGAGGAACCATATACATACAATTGACCTAGAGACTTGTAGACTTAGTTCTGTGGACATGTGGGGAGGCTGTCTAGGAAACAGATACTTCTGATGAAAAAATGAATAGGTCACACAAGCCCATTCAATGTACAGTTGTTTGTATGAACTGGTCAGGGAAAGCATTAAGATAGGTGATAAAAGTTACTAAAACAAATACAGTTCTCAGTCTACCTTGACCGTCAGACAAGGTACTGTCAGATGAAGGAAAAGCTTGCATGGTTTTATGGCAAGTCTGCTGGGAAGAAAAGAAATTAACAAAAACTGATGTGTT
>PVHP010040771.1:0-15708 GCA_004024765.1 Zapus hudsonius | reverse complement strand
AGAGAGAGAGAGAGAGAAAGAAAGAAAGAAAGAAAGAAAGAAAGAAAGAAAGAAAGAAAGAAAGAAAGAAAGAAAGAAAGGGAAGAAGGAAAGAAAGAAAGGGAAGAAGGAAAGAAAGAAAGGGAAGAAGGAAAGAAAGAAAGGGAAGAAGGAAGGAAGGAAAGAAGGAAGGAAGGAAGGAGGGAGGGAAGGAAGGAAGGAAGGAAGGAAGGAAGGAAGGAAGGAAAGAAGGAAGGAAGGAAGAGAATTGGGAGTTGAGTGAGTTGGGTGGTGTATGGTGGTGAAACCTATAATCCCAGAATTTAAGAGACCAAGGTGGAAGGATTTCTGTGAGTTCAAAGCCAGCCTGGGCTACAGTATGAAACCCTGTCTCAGAAAGAGAGAGGGAGAGAGTTAGGAAACTAGGAGCTAGGAATGGTGGCATAGAACTGTAATCCCAGAACCTGGGAGGCTGAGACAGAGGATGAAAAGTTTAAGGCCAACCTGGGCTACATAGTGAGACTCAGTCTCAGGAAAGAGAAAAGAAAAAGAAATTGAGGGATGTGTTTATACTAGTGACTACTAAAACTTAAATTATAGAATATATTTTCTGTTGTTGGACTTTGATAATGTGACTCTAGCTGGTTCCCCCCCCATTAAAGCATAAAATTAAATTTGAAATAAAGGAAAAAATAGAACAAAGTGCACTGTCACAGAAATACCTCAAAACTGACATGGAAAGTAAATCATGGGTTCATGCACACGTACACACATGAGTATGCCAGTGTCCTGTCCAGTGTGTGTGTGGGGGGGTGTGTCTCATATATCCCAGACTGGTCTCCAATATTAGCTATATAGCTGTTGCGGTCAACTTTCTAGTTGCTGCGCAGAAAGAACCCAAACCAAAGCGGCTTGTGGAGGAATGGGTTTATTTGGCTTATGGACTTGAGGGGAGACTCCATCCTGGCAGGGAAAACGGTGGCATGAGCAGAGGGGTGGACATCACATCCGCCACAGCACTGCAAACAATGGCAGGAAGGTGTGCCAAACACTGGCAAGGGGAAGCTGGCTTATAACCCCCATAACCCGCCCCCAACAACACAGCTCCATCGAGGTTGTAAAATCCAAACTGCCATCAGCTGAGGATCGATCTATCAGAACACATTCGTTTGTTTGTGGGGGACACCTGGATCAAACCATGACAATAGCCAAGGATGACGTTGAGCTCTTGATCCTCCTGCCTCCTCTTCCCAAATGCTGGAATTATAAGAATGTGCCGCTATGCCTGGCTTTATGTGGTGAAGGGGATTGAACCGAGGGTTTCAGACAGGCTAGGCAAGCACTCTATCAAGTCTTACACACACACACACCACGCACACAAGTTGCTAAGGGCAGTGAGCCTTCCTCCTCCCAAGAATTCCCAAGGCGTCATCATTCAGGTGAAAATCAGCAGCTCGGGTGGGAGCTAAAGGCCCAAATTCTACCCCCACTCCACACACACACACACACACACACACTCACACACACATACACACACAGAGTTTCCCAGCAACCTGAGTCCTGGCAGAGGCTGAGGTTAAATTAAAATAATGAGAGACGAAGGGACATTGTGATTTTGTGGTCACTCTCTACCCTGACCTCTCTTCGCCCCCCAGGCTCCAGGCCCAGTATCACACTCAACACTGATCCCCTCACCGTGGGACCAGCCATTAACCTCACATTCTCACATGGGTCCTTATTGTCACAGCCTTTGGGTAGCACAGCTCTCCGACAGACACAGACCCCCTTGGGTCTAACAGACACAGTCATGGGAAAGTCATACGCACACATGCAGAATTTCCCCACACCATCTGTGATTTCTGTACTCACACCACAAGCCACACACGACCACATAAGCTCCTCCCACAAATGCCTGCGGATGCAGACCAGCTTTTCAGAAGATAGAAACGTCTAGGGTTTGAGGCCTGGTCAGTACCCTGCCCTCTCTCCCTGCCACTCGCTTGTAAGAGTGACTCACTGCACTGTACCTACACCCAAAGCCAGGTTTGCAAATGGTACCCCACCCCTAGCCCAGGCTGGCCTCCAAGCCTAACTATGGTCCACAGCCACTAGCCACCACCTGTCACACTGACTGAGAGCCTCCAAGAAAAGGCTAAAGTCTTCAAGGACTTTGAGTAGGGCAGGGCAAGTCATAGGACCTGAAGTGACGTCAGGGAAATCAGGCACCCAGAGAGCACTACAACCCTGGGCAGAGGGCACAATTGACTGCTTGAGTCTGTGGGCTTGGCACTCCTGGGGGCACAGCTGGCCCTGGAAGTACTGACCATGGCTGGAGGGCAGTGGGGCAGCCTGTAGGGGTGTCTGGCATTGCTCATGATACAAAGAGGATTTGGGGGTGTCCTCTGCCTTCATTGCAGGGTTTGGTTTCTGGTGCCTCTGTACTGACAAATCCTGGGAACCAGTTAAGAGTAATGTCAGAGCTGGAGAGATTGCCCAGTGGTCAAGGTGCTTGCCTGCAAAGCCTAACAAGCTGGGTTTGATTCCCCAGTATCCATGTAAACCAGATGCACAAAGTGATGCATGCATCTGGAGTTCGTTTGCAGCAGCTGGAGGCTCGAATATCATTTCAGTGTGTCTCTCTTCTATCTCTCTCTGCTTGCAAATATACATTTAAAATAAGAGTCATATCAGAGCTGAGGAGATGGTTCAGGGGATAAAGCATGGCTGCGAGGGCCTGAATTCGGATCCCAAGACCCACATAAAACCAGATGTGATAGCAAGCATCTGTCACCCCAGAGCTCCTATGCGAGATGAGAGGCAGAGACAGGAAAACCCTGGGAAGCTCACAGGCCACCTAAGCCTGCCATATACAGCAGCAAACAAGAGACCTCACCCCAAACAAGGTGGCAGGTTAAGCACCCATCACCCAACCTTGTCTTCTGGCCTCCACACATGCGCTCTGGCACATGCATGCCCATAGACATGCACACACATGCATACACAGACAATAATATTTTTAAGAGAATCATGTCAGAGAGTCTCTGGAGGGAGATGAGGCCAGCACTCCTCCCTGAAAGCCTCAAGACCCTCTCTTCTCTCTGAATCCTGGGGACTAAGAGAATAGACAGAGGCCAACGTCCTCCGTGGAAGCAAAGGCCCTGAGATCCAGTGACCCCTTGCCCTGAGGCAGGGGGCTATGGAGAAGAAAGAGAGGGTGGCACCCCCACTCTGATGACCTGCTACCTCCATCAAGTCCACCCATGGATAGATGGCTGTTCACATGGACAAGGTGTGGCCAGACCTGAGGTTACAGATCTGCCACCGTAGTCTGCCCAGTCTGAAGCCCAGCTGAATAATTCTTTGTGGAAGGCTGAGAAGAGCAATTTGCCTTCCTTCGTAGAGATGAGGTACAAGGTGACAACGCTGTGGCCTGCAGAACAGGGGTCAAGTGGCTGGAGAAACGGGTAAAGAGGGACTCGCTGCCCACTTGACAAAAGATAACTTAATTCAAGCAACAAGTCCTGACTGAATGTCAGCTCTGCATCAGCTCTGTGCTAGCTGGACACGAGGGTGACAGAGTGACAGAGAGGCAAGCAATGTGTTCTCTGACCCCAGAGAGCTGACACTATAATGAAGTCATAACAATAATAGCAGTACCAATGCAGTGTTTATGATGTGCTGAGCCCTATTCTTGGGGTTTTACGAGTCATTTGATCCTGAAACCAATCTTCTGAGCTAGCTAGCATTATCATTTCGGTTTCAAAGATGGCAGACATTGAGGGGTGAGTAGCCAGACAGTGAAGCTGTGAACAGGACACACCAGCCCCGCCAAACTCACCTCCATCCAATGCCCATCCCCAGAGCACTGCAAGTCCCTAAATGACTCATCTTCAAACCTAGGTTGAATTCACACATCCACCAAACATGCTGGGGCTGGTGGGTGACCTCATCCAGGTTTACCAATGTCACATGCAGGGAGGCAGATCCAGAGGCCACATAAGCACAAGACACTCTAGACTCCCAGGAGAAAGGACACACAAGTGACCAAGAATGTCACCATCAATAGAACAGAATGACAGTTTACAGAATTGGAAAGAATGGACATCCAGGTGTGCTGGCATATCCTGTAATTCTAGCTCGTGGGAGGTGAAGCAGGCATTTCAGGAAATCAAGATCAGTCTTGGGACCTAGTGAGTTCAAGGCTAGCCTTAGCAACACGAGACCCTGTCTCAATCCCCCCTTCTCAAAATGGGAGAAAATGTTTATAAATCACATATCTGCTAAGGTATTGATTTCTGGAGGAGTATATATATGTGCCATGTGTGGACAGCTATGTGTCTGTGTGTGGAGTACATGTGTGTATAGATGCATGTCCACATGTGTGCAGATGCATGTGTGTACGTCATTGAATGGCCTCCTTAATCACTATCCACCTTATTTTTTTCAGACAGGGTCTCTCATTGAACTGATTCTCTAGACTATCTATCTGGCCTGCAAGTTCCAGGGATCAACCTGTCTCAGCCTTCCCAGTGCAGAAACTAGAGACCTGCACCACCATGCCTGACATGTTTTAAATTTTACTTATTTATTTGCAAGCAGAGATAAATAGAGGCGAGACAGAGAGAATGGGTGCTCCAGGGCCTCCAGCTGCTGCAAAGGGACTCCAGATACATGTGTCACTTACATGGGTATTGGGGGGAATCAAACTCGGGCATTAGGCTTTGCAGACAAGTGCCTTAACCACTGAGCGGTCTCTCCAGCCCCCTAACATTTTATTCTGAGGATACAAGCTCCAGTTGTCATATTTGCAAAGCAAGAGCTCTACCTACCAAGCCCTTTCCTCAGGTTGATTTTGAACAAAGACAAAACTCATAAACCTCAACAACAACAACAACAAAAAAAAAAACAGATTCAAAACAGGGGCTGGAGAGATAGTTCAGTGGTTAAGGCATTTGCTTGCAAAGCTTGACGGTTTGGATTTTATTCCCCAGTACCCTCGTAAGCCAGATGCACAAAATGGCACATACATCTGGAGTTCCTTTGCAGTGGCTGGAGGCCCTGGTGCACTCATTCCTTCTCTCTGCCTCTGTCTCTCTCTCTCTCTACTTGGAAATAAATAAATATTTTTTTAAATAGGCAAAGAACTTGAGTACTTTTCTCCACAGAGGCTGTGAAATTCCTGGCTATCACTAATCATTGGGGAAATACAAATTAAAAGCCACTGTTAGATTAAAGTGTCTAATAGTCAATCACCAACACAAACAATGCTGATGAGGATACACAGAAACTGACCCCTTTGCATTATAAGAAAGTCAGATGGTGTCACTATATGGAAAGCAATACGGTGGTTCCTTAAAACAGTAAAAGCACAGCTACTCTATAATCCATAAATTCCATTTTCTGGCATATATATCCCCAAGAGATTTGAAAGCAAGGTCTTAAAGAGATATTTGTATTGGGCCTACTCATAGCAACATTAATCACAATAGTCTGAAGAGCCAGGCGTGGTGCACAGTTTTTAATCCCAGCACTCAGGAGGCTGAAGTAGGAGGATCACTGTGAGTTTGAGGCCATCTGGGGACTACATAGTGAATTCCAGGTCAGCCTGGGGTAGAGCGAGACCCTCCCTTGAAAAAACCTTTAAAAAAAAGAATTTTTAAAAAGATACATGAAACCTAAGTATCCACTAAAGAGCAAATGGATGAGCCAAATGTGATATATTCATGCAGGAGAAATGTGCCTCAGCCTGAAAAACACAAGAATATTGACAGAGGCTATAAATCGGGTGAACTTTAAGAATAATACGCTATGAGCCGGGCGTGGTGGCGCACGCCTTTAATCCCAGCACTCAGGAAGCAGAGGTAGGAGGGTCAATGTGAGCTCAAAGCCACCTTGAGACTACAGAGAGAATTCCAGGTCAGCCTGGGCTAGAGTGAGACCCTACCTCAAAAAAAAAAGAATAGTATGCTAAGAGAAACAGACACATCACAAACACGCAAATACTGAATGCTAACACAGAGCTGAGGTCAATTACTTAAAATTATACACAGGGCTGGAAAAATGGCTCAGCAGTTAAAGATGCTTGCTTGCAAAGCCTTCCAGCCCAGGTTCAATTCTCCAGGACCTATGTAAAGCCAGATGCACAAAATGTGGCACATGTATCTGAAGTTCGGTTCTAGTGGCAAAAGGCCCTGGTGTGCCCATTCTCTCTCTCTCTCCCCCCTCTATCTATCTATCTACATATCTATATATTTATATATCATCTATCTACATATATACATATATATACTTACAAATAAATAAATACATATTTTTTTAAAAAACTCATAGGCAGAAGGTAGTAGAGAGAGGCTTCCAGGGCCTTGGGAGCATGGGGTGAGGATTATTGTATAATTGGTAGTTTGGGTTCCACAAGATGGAAAGTTCTGGAGATGGATGGCAGTGAGGGTTACACAATGTGACTATGTTTGTGACCACTGGAACTGTTCACTGAAAATAGTTATGATGACAAATTTTGTTAGGTGTATTTAACCACAGCCTAAAGAATTTTTTTTAAGTGAGGGGAAAACTGTAACTCCAAAGCCAACCAGAATCAGCAGAGACAGCGCCCCTGAGCAGGGACTGGACAGAGACAAGAGACAAGCCAGTACCCAGAAAAGCCCTTGAACATGAGAGGCTGTGTATGTGTAGTGGTATGTGTGCATGTGGAGGCCAGAAGCTGATGTCAAGTGTCTTTCTCAGCTTCCAGCTTCCTTTTCTTTTTTTAAATATATATATTGTATATATTATATATATTGTATATATAATATATTTTTATATATTGTATATATAATTATATATAGATTTTATATATATATATATATATATATATATATATATATATATATATATATATATATATATATATATATTGGTCTTTCAAGGTAGGATCTCGCTCTAGCCCAGGCTGACCTGGAATTCACTATGTAGTCTCAGGCTGGCCTTGAACTCACCGCAACCCTCTGACCTCTGCCTCCAGAGTGCTGGGATTAAAGGCGTGCACAACCACGCCCAGCTTCCATCTTGTTTTTTGAGACAAGGTCTCTCACTGAACCGAGAGCTCACCAATTTAGCTGGACTACTTAGCCAGCAAACCCCAGCAATCCTCTTGACCTAGTGCTGGAGTTGCAGGTACACATCACTAAGCTTATTTTGCTAAATACTTTTTATTTATTTGCAAGGAGGGAGAGAGAAAGAGAGAGGGAATTGTCTCACCAGGGCCTCCAGCCACTACAAATGAGCTCCAGATACATGTACCATTCTGTGCATCTGTCTTTGTTTGGGTACTGGGGAATCAAACCCAGGTTGTTAGACATTGTAGGCAAGCGCCTTAACCACTGAACCATCTCTCCAGCCCAAAGCTCAGTTTTTGTGTGAGTACTGGGGATCTGAACTCAGGTCTGAATGCCTGTACTTTACTGACTGAGCCATCTCCCCAGCCTTATTTATCTATTTTTTTCTTTGTGTGTTTTTGTTGTTGTTGCTGTTGTTGTTGTTTTCAAGAGTCTTGCTATGTAGCTCTGGTCTGAAACTTGCTTATAAGCAAGTCTGTATGTTTATAAGCAAGTTTTTATGACCCATGCTGTCCTCAAACTCATGCTAATCCTCCTAAGTACTGGGATTACAGGTGAGCATCACCAGCTTTGGAAGTCTCCAGATGTAAACGCCTGAAACAATCTAGAACACTCCTCACCTTCACAAAGAGCTCTTTGGGTCAGAAGCAGTGAGAGGCCTCAGTCGGGAGCACAGCATTCCCTGAGCACACCTTCCTGTTAGGACAATCTTGTCCATCCCCCGACCTCCTCCAGGCCAGTCACCCCTTCCTCCATCCCTGGTAACCCCCAAGTTACAGGGAGGCCATAGTCAAAGCAAACCCTAGCAGTGGTTGACTGTCCAGCCTGGCCAAGCTCAGAGCCACCAGTAGAGGAGTAGAGTAGAGGAGAGAGAACTTGGGCTAGAAATGGAAGGCCATGTCTGAAGGGACAACTGAGCCAATCCGGTGTGGTCATAAGAAAGGGGTGAACTGGGTACCCTTCTCATAGGGTTTTCATGTAAATGACACATGAATATACATGTTATTCCCAAGGCTCTATGAACAAGAATTCTTGCTGTCATTAGTAGGCCTTTGTCAGCCTGTCCTCCAGAGCTGGGAAGACAGAGATGGGGGTGAGGCAGAACCGCCCGCTGTGCGGTTGAGATGAGGGGTGCTGGGCACCTATTTTTGTTGTTGGTTTTGTTTTTCGAGGTAGGGTCTCGCTGTAGCAGAGGCTGACCTAGAGTTCACTATGTGGTCTCAGGGTGGTCTGGACCTCACAGTGATCCTCCTACCTTTGCCTCCTGAGTGCTGGGATTAAAGGCCACCACGCCTGGCTTGGGGCACCTTTTGATTCTGGTGAGTGTCAGTAAGCATGGGGAGCTGTGAAGAGCTCCCAAAATGTAACCCCACTTCCCATTTGGTTGGGAGTCCCCTATGGTAGGCATCTTATTTTTTTTTAATATTTTGTTTATTTTTTTATCTTTTTGCAGGCACAGAGAAGAGAGACAGAGAATATTTGCACAAGAACCACTTTGTGCTTTCCGTGGATACTGGGGAATGAAATCTGGGTCGTTTAGGCTTTGCAGGCAAACGCCTTAACTGCTGAGCCATCTCTCCAGCTCTATGGTCTTAGGCCTGTTATTTTTCTTCTCCCAATAACTCTCCTGTCCAAGCTGAGGACAGTGTCCTAGGCTTGACCCTCCCTTGGATGCTCACAAATTTCCCAAGCCAGTCAGCAGAACTCCAGGGCAGAGGCAACCCCTGAAGGGTTATGTTTTCAAAGAATCCCGCAGACTCCTTACAGGGCCAGGCTATCACTCTCACCCACCTGCCCGCTCATCTTCACACACGCCGACACTGGGTCTGTTGGTGACCCGATGGGTAATTATTAACCTCAGAGAGGCACTGGCCCTTTAAGGCTGTCCTGGGAAGAGATGACAAAATCACCCCACTGGACTTTGTTCCCTGAGGTTGGTCTGGGCAACAAGGCCTGGGAACCCTGCGTACCAGGGCTGCAGCAAGGGAAGGTGGCATCAGGGGGCCCGCCCCAAGGGCAAGGGCAGCTTCATCTTTCCACCTCTGTGGGGCTATCCAGTGAGGGAGAATCCATGTCCCCAGTGTCCAGAGAGACACATTCTCTCTGGCACCCCCTCGGGCTCCTTGCTGGACTGTGTTCACACTCTGCCTCTCTCTAACGAGACTCTCAGCCCGAGCCATGATTGCAGTGACCCTCTGTCATCATGTGAGAAGGGGAATCCTGGGAAGGAGGACCACCCCAGCTATGCTAGTCCTCAACCACTGGCTCAGCAAAGCCATTTCTGGCCAATGAAGGCGGCAGCAGGGGTGTGAGTTACAGCATGTCTACCTGCAGGCAAGGGGCTTCTTGTAGCTGCTGTCTGAGATTCTGGAGACCTCAGGGATGGAGTGTTGATGTGGGGGGGTCTTAAAGCCAGGAGCATGGGTGGGCTACCAGGCAAGTCTTGGCTAACCGAGAGGAACCCAAGCTCTGCTGGACAGCTTACACCAAACAAAAGGTCTAATAAGGGTCTCGGTGCCACCACCTCGGGAAGGCCTCTTCTGATGCCCCAACTTCGGGCTCCAATGCTGAGGAGCTGCTCTGTTAATTACCCACCTCCAGGAACTGTCACCTCCACCCTAGAGCCAGAGCACCGGAGAGCCGGACACATCAGAGGCACATGGCAAATGGCTTTGGAGAGAATAAGCCAATGAGCATTGGCAGTTTCGGGTTATCAGCTCTGCACGGGAGGAAGCCCCTTGCCTGAGACAGGGGACAGGGTTGGTCAACGTGGCCAATATTACGAAACAATTTGCCCTCCCAGCCTCTTCTGGCCTGGATCCCACAAGCTCCGCAGGTGTTGGGGAAGGTGTCAGGGAACCACATGGAGACTGAGGAGAAATTGCTTCTGCTTGGGTTGTGACTGGACACAGTCATCTGAGATCATCCGAGGGCAGCCGTGAGGGAAAACTCAGGAAGGATCAACAGAACGAAGGTAAGAATGGGAGCAGGCGGAGAATAGGGTGGACGTGTTCTCATGAGGGGTCTCAGAGTTCTAAGACCACCCACCTATCCATCTGCCTATCTATCATCCACCCCCACCCACCCACCTATACATACATACATTCACTCCCACACACTTTCATCCATCCATCCACCCATCAAACTATCCATCCATTCATCAATACCCACCCATCTACCTACCCAGCCAGCAACCTATCCATTCAAACTGACTAACCCTGTGCTGAAGAGATGGCTCAGAGGTTAAGGAGTCTAACTGCAAAGGACCCAAGTTCGATTCCCCAGTATCCATGTAAAGCCAGATGCACAAGATGGTGTATGTGTCTGAAGTTCATCTGCGGTGGCTGGAAGCCCTAGCATATGCTCTCGTTCTCTCTCTCTCTCTCTCTCTCTCTCTCTCTCTCTCTCTCTCTCTCTCTTTCTCTCTCTCTCTTCCTTCTTCTTCTCTTCTCTCTCTCTTTCTCTCTAATAAATAAATAAATAATAAAATGTTTTAAAAGTTGAACCCTGAGAAGAATGAGCTAAAACATGATAAATATGATTCCACAAGCCAAACACTTGATTAGGAAGCGTCTCAGGCCCATGGCTCCCGCAGGCCACCCCTTACACACACCAAAAGCTGCCCGTAGATCTGCGCTGAGCAGCAGCGGCCCGGGTGAGAGAAGGGAGGGGAGAGTTTAGATACCTGTTGGGCAAACAAGGTTAATGGTGATCTGTTGTTTTTCTAGGCTCTTGGTGACCTCACCTTTGACCAATAATTTCCTGGCACTTGTTCAGTCTACCAAGAGGGGGAGGGGACGGGAGAGGGAGCAAAGGGGATGGAAGAGACAGGTAAACAGCAGGTGAGACCAAAGGTGGCCCCAGGAGACAAGGGGCACATTCCAAAAAGTCTCCCAAGCCTGAGGCCTGCAGTAGAGCCCAAAGTCCAGTAGGGAACACACACCTGTGTTCCAGCAGTGAACAATGCCATAAACACTTCATTACCCACCGGAAGGATGTCTTTCCACTGCTGGGGATGCCTCCCCTCCCAAGTACTAACCCCTTGTAGGAAACATACACTGTCTGGAAGGAGCGAAGGCATTCCCCCTGGGGATTCCCTTTCCTCCTACCTCCTCCCATCTTTAATATCAGCTCCATCTGCTGTCAGGAGATGTCCCTCTCTACAAGCCTGACCACGCACTGTCTGGGGAGAGCCATAAATGTTGCTAGGTGTCATCCTGCCTGGCACCCCAAAGGTGAGCCCTGAAATCCCACAGCCAGAAGGCAGGCTCTGCTTCCTCTGCCAATCACAGTCTGTGTGGCCTTTACCTTCTGCAAAATGGAGCAACACTTTCCCAGGACTGTTAAAAAGAGGTAATATAGTAGCCGGGCGTGGTGGAGCTCTCCTTTAATCCCAGCACTGGGGAGGCAGAGGTAGGAGGATCGGGTGAGTTCGAGGCCACCCTGAGACTCCATAGTGAATTCCAGATCAGCCTGGGCTAGAGTGAAATCCCAACCTGGGGTGGGGGAGGTAATGTACATGAAATTAAAGTTACTCATCCCTGGTACTGGTAATGAACATGAAATAAAATTAGACTTCTCATGCCTGGTACTGAAAACCTAGTCAGAAGCCTATGTCTGGGAAGGTCATGGGCCCCAGTTGGGGAGCTACTACCGCTGTTTGATTAAATGAATATGTTATGCCCAACAAGATTCACTTTTTGGTTTTTGGGTGTTTTTTTATTTACCTTTTGTTTTTTTTTTCAAGGTAGGGCCTCACTCTAACTCAGGCTGAACTGGAACTCCCTCTGTAGTCCAAGCTGGCCTTGACCTCACAGGGATCCTCCTATCTTTCAAGAGCTTTACTTATTTTTGTGCCCATAGATTAGTCCTGTGCTCACCTTTGGTCAGAAAAGCCTCTTTTTGCAGATTGTGATGACTACTGTGGAGACTCGAAACATATCACGTGCTGAGAATAAGTGACAGTTGGTTCAGGAAACATTGTGGAAGATGGAACAGAAAGAATGTGAGAGCCAGGAGATGGGAGGAGTGTTTTGGAATGCTATCTTTGTCCTAATGTGGCTGTTACATTTATGACCTTACAATTGACCATCATTACCTGGCAAGGCCTGCATAATTTTGTCATGGTTGATGGAGGAAGGGGAAAAAAGCCTCAAAAAAAATTTTTAAGCTTTTTTGGGATGGAGAGATGGCTCAGCAGTTAAGGCACTTGCCTGCAAAGCCTAACGCCCTGGGGTTCAATTCCCTAGTTCCCACATATAGCCAGATGCACAAGGTGGCACATACATCTGGAGTTCATTTGCAGTGGCTGGAGACCCTGATGCACCCAATCTCAATCTGTTTCTCTCTATCTATCTATCTATCTACCTATCTATCTCTATCTATCTCCCTCTCCCTCTCTTCTTTCTCTGCTTGCAAATAAATAATTTTTAAAGGTTGTTTCTTTAAAGTAGGCGTAATTATTCTAAATACTGAAGATCACTGAAAACTTATTCATAAGGAGACTGAGGCCCAGAACTTCTACATTTGAACTTCCAAACTTTGGAGGATACAGAACCCTTAGAAAACCTGATGAAAACTAAGAACTTCCCTCTCCAAACTATGCTCATCTCCAATCCTCAAGACTATGTAGGCTGTTTCAAGGAATCACACACCCCAAGTCAAACTGAGCAGAAAAGAAAGGCTGTCATAGTCTCTACAATGTTTTCTATCTTATAGCCACAAAAGGGCACAGCCTGAACTTCAAGAAACAAGCCTAGGGCTGGGGAGATGGCTCAGTGATTAAAGGCTCTTGCTTGCACAGCCTGCTGGCCTGTGTTCCATTCTCCAGTATCCACATGAAGCCAGACCACAAAGTGGTGCATGCATCTGGAGTTCATTTGCAGCGGCTAGAGACCCTGGTGTGCCCATTCTCTCTCTTTCTCTCTCTCTCTCTCTCTCTCTCTCTCTCTCTCTCTCTCTCTCTCTCTCTCAAATAAATAAAATTTTGTTTTAAAAGAAAACACTCTCCCAGCATCCCCCACAGTCCAATCCTCAAGGCCCAAAAGAAAATCCCACATGACCCTTCAACCCCCCAAAAATCCCCACCAACAATCTGCTCATTTCTCTGTCCCTTCCCCCACCCACAACTGCATCGGGCTGGTGAATTCCATTCTGGTCCTTGAAAAGCAAACAGAGCAGGTGCAGTGGTGCATGCTTTTAATCCCAGCACTCAGGAGGCAGAGGTAGGAGGATCGCCATGAGTTTGAGGCTGCCCTGAGACTACATAGTAAATTCCAGGTCAACCTGGGCTAGAGCAAGACCCTACCTTGGAAAAATAAAACGAAAAAAGGAGAGGGGGTGACTGGAGAGATGGCTCAGAGGTTAAAGCACTTGCCTGTAAAGCCTAGTGATCCTGGTTCGATTCCCTAGTACCCACCCATGTAAAACCAGATGCCCAAAGTGGCACATGCATCTGGAGTTTGCTTGCAGTGGCTGGAAGCCCTGGTGTGCCCATTTTCTCTGTGTCTGTCTCTCTCAATCTCTCTGCTTGCAAATTATATTAATAAAATATTTTTTATAAAAAGAAAGAAAAGCAAACAATCTTGGAGATCATCTGTACAAGCCTCTGTATCATATTGTTTTTTCATTTTTTTCTCTTTATCTTTTTGTTGTTGTGTTTGTGAGATAGAGTCTCTAGCCCAGGCTGGCCTAGAACTCACAAGCCTACCTCTGCCTCCCCAGTGCAGGGGCCAAAGGCGTGTGCCACCACATCCAGCTTTCTTTATCTTTTCAGATGGGAACTATGAGGGACCCAAAGTATGCTGACTTGCTTAAAATTGTCTAGATAATCAGAACAAGAGCCCAGTAGCCAGAACTGCCTCTGTCCCATGTGAGTGGCCCTGCCTGGAAGGGAGGAGACACCAGTAATAGATGAGTTGCGGTTACATTGGCCAAGCATGTTGAAAATCTTTGGAATGAAAGTGCAAACAAGGTCACCAAGCTCTTGATTATGTAAGAGGTTGCAAAATTTCTAGAAGTTCAGCAAAGGCCGAGGTGGAGCATTCATTCATTTGTTCATTCATTCATTCACATCTCGAATAATTATTGGACCCCAAACACTAGACATGGACAACCAGTTAAGACAATCATCCAGACAAGATTCCTGCTCCTCTGAAAACTTGAAAGGAAGAAAGCTGATCTCTAGACAAATACATAGAATTCTGTTAGAGATGAATAGCTCGGAGAAATAAATGGGTGACTTTCGAACGACTTGGTGATGTCACTTATATTGTGGGGAAGTAGTTGTTGACATTTGAACTGAGTCCTGGGAGATGAGGAGGAGGTATCTATTCAAAGGTGTGAAGAGCCTGGAGAGACGGTTCAGTGGTTAAGGTGCTTGCCCACAAAGCCTACAGTACCCACATAAGCCAGATACACAAAGTGGCACATGATCTGGAGTTTATTTAGAGCAACTAGAGGGCCTAGTATGCCCATTCTCTCTCTCTACTTGCAAATAAAATAGTATGGAGGTAGAATGTACCAGAAGGAGTGAATTGCAAAGTCCCTAAGATAAGATATAAGATGAATTGGTTCAAGGAAGGAGAGGGCGGACTTTATGGTTAGTGAGGGGAGGAAAAGAATCTATAGTTCATTGAAGGCCGAGTTGGCGCATTCATTCTCTCATTCATTCACTCACTCATTCATTCAACAAATATTTCTTTTTTTTTCTTTTTTTTTAAAATATATATTTATTGTCCATAATGAGTTACATTATTTAGTGGGCAAACAATGCGTTGTTATCCCGAATTCCCCAATTCCCCCCCTCCCCAAACAAATATTTCTTGACCAGCTAGTTCAGGCAATCACACAAGCTAATGTGATAACACAGATCCCCTTTGGCCACTGAGATAAGAGAATTGTGAATTTGAGGCCAGCATGGCCTATAGAGAGAGAACATCTTAAAAAAACAAAAACCCAAAGACAGGGCTGGAGAGATGGCTTAGCAGTTAAAGGCTTGTTTGCAAAGCCCAGGTTCAGATCCCCACAGGAAGCCAGATGCACAAAGTGTCCCATGTGTCTGGAGTTCATTTGCAGTGGCTGGAGGTGCTGGTGTGCCCATTCTCTCTCTCTTGTCTGCATCTTTCTCTTGAACACTCTATCTCAAATAATAAACATAATTAAAGTTTTTAAACACCCAAAGATCACCACCCAAAGTTCATGCTCTCCTGAAGCCTTAGAGAAGAAAATCCAGAGTGTCCTAAAGCCAAAAGGAAGCACAGAGGTGTGGAAGTTGGTCCCGGCAGCTAAGAGGAATAAAAGCCAGGAAGGCCAGAGAGATAAAGGGAAGCCACAGAGCTGAGGCCAGATGGTAGTAAGAGAGGAATTGTGGGTGAAATTATTTTTCTTTGAGACAGGGTCTCATGTAGCACAGGCTAGCTTCCAACTTGCTATGTAGCAGAGGCTGGCCTTGGATTCCTGATCCTTCTGCCTCTACCTCCCTAGTGCAAGAATTACAGGCTTGTGCCCCCATGACCACAGGCAGCTCTGGAAATGTTTTTGAAGTGGAAGTGACTCTGCTTGTGGGCAACAAAGGAGATGTGCTTCCTTGGAGCTGTGTGGGTGGTGGTGCCATTGA